>CM046035.1:67126489-67308989 GCA_025215565.1 Flaveria ramosissima
GAGTTTTGAAAAACACATTGGTGAAAGTATATCATGATGTACTTTTAATTGTAAAACACAATGATAAATAACAAGTTTATATAATCCATAGAAACAATAACAAAAATTACACAAAATGGATTTAAATGTAAAACACAATGATTAATACCTATAAATATTAACAAATGATGTAAAATATGTGACATAATGAACTGAAATTTGACACAATGAACGTATAAGACACAATGAGCTAACGTATTTGACATAATAAACAAAATGCCTCATTATTAAAACAATAAAACGACACGTGTCAAGCATGTAATCATTTTTAAATTTTTTAGATTAAATATTTTTTTTACTATAAACCTACCCAAATTTATATTGTACATAGTTATATAACACCCAAATAAAAAGGTTATCAGTTTAATTGATAGTATACTGTTTAGATTGAAATAAAGAAATTTAAGGGACTTGTGGTGGCAAAAACAAAAAAAGTAGAATCTAAGGTTACACGTGGAAACCAAAAGACTAGATAGAGTAGATAGTAAAACTTATGTCTCACTATCATGTGATTGGTAATTTGGTATGCATACTTTCATTTTTTCACATTTTTTCCTTGTATATATTCTACTTTCCATTTCACGTATAATCACAAAGCATAGAGCTTTGTTGATTGTTTGATCACTTTACATAGACTCATAAACCTGTTGATGGAATTTAAAATTTGTTATAGCAAAATTGGTTACTTATTAGGCTGATTTGAATTAAAAAGTGAGGATGTTATCTTTTATTTAACACGTATTATAGAGGAAAAATTGAATGCTTGATGATACAAAATCGTGTGTGAATGGTAGCTATAGAAAAATACATGTGATCAATCACTATTTTTTTTATTATCTAGAATAGTTACATAGTAATGTAAATATGATCGAATCACATGTAATGTCATATTTTTTACCACAACAAAACATGAACTCTTGTGCGTGCTAGCTAGCTTGCTACTAGGGAGATTAACAACACTAGCCATGTGATTAAGGAGTTCTAAGGGTGAAAACATTGTGCATGTGTATTTAAATTAAAATTTGATCTAAGGAAAACATCAATATCTAGCTATCTTGTACGCTATCCTTTTTACAGTCATTCTAAACAAAAATCCCTCCATCATGTGGTCAGGATTACGCGACCTCTTTGTTTACTTCTTTTATTTGTATCTCAAGATCATTATTTGACTCAAGCATCGACAATTTATAAGTTTGATCAATCTCCGACCATGGTTAGTCATGATCAAGTTGATGTCCGTTTTTCACCATCTAAATTCAAGCTAATCCCCACCATGCCACCAATGGGATGGGTCCAACAACAAACTTTGGTTAATCATGATCAAATTGATGCTCGTTTTTCACCAACTAAATTCAAGCTAATCCTCGCTCTACCACCGATAAGAGGGACCCAACAACAAACTATGGCTAATCATGATTAAGTTGATACATGTTTTTTACCAAGTAAATTCAAACTAATCCCTACTCTACCACAAATAGGAAGGCCCCAACAACAAAGTATAACTAATCATGATCAAGTTGATGCTTGTTTTTCACCAAGTAAATTCAAGATAATCCATACTTTACACTGACGGGAGCGCCCCGATAAACTATGACTAATCATAACCAAGTTGATGCACACTTTTCACCAAGTAAATTCAAGCTAATGCTTACTCTACAACTGATGGAAGGGCCCCAACAACAAACTATGGCTAATCATGATCAAGTTGATGCACGTTTTTCACCAACTAAATTCAGGCTAATCCCTACTTTACCACCAATTAAAGGACCATACAACGAGCTTTCGGGCCTCATGAAAGCGGAGAAAATATGTTCGCATTACCACCAATAGGGCCAACTTGATGTGCTTACGGACTACCCAGAGTGGTTTCACCACACAACACCGCGGGTCAACAATTCTTTAGCCAACAAAAAGCGTACCATACGCATGATGAGGGGCTATTGAAACAAGCAAATTTAAACAAGCTTATGTATTGTTGTTTAGTTAATCCCTTGCCACCATTTTAATGATGAAATGGGCCGGGCCGGGTTGTTTCATTTAATAATGTATAATTTTGGCGTTTTACCCCCTCCATCTTTGATCATAATAAAACTAAGCCTGTATCGTTTCTTTTATGCAAGCAAAGTGTAGCCCTTTCGTTTTTGTGTCGCCTTGTATTGAATTATATACCAAGAATGACGAAATAAATTTAGCATGATAGATTAAATTTTTTAATATTATTATATTAAATGGTATTAGACCATCTCCATTGAGTCCATGAGAGGCCACCCGCAACCCATATGAAAGTGCCCACTGAAGGGCTCAAATGGAGCGAGACGCCTATGAAGGTACCAAGAAATGTTTTTGTAATAAGAGGGGATGAGAGATAAGATGTTACACAAACCTATAAAAAAAGAGCCGGTCATATCGAGCAAGGGTGACGTGACGCGCGGGTCCCTTCTTTAGTGTAGATGGTTTTATTATAATTATTTGTGGTTGTGGATGGAATTTTGGAAACCAAACATTCAATGGAGAAACTGATGTCATGTACAGATATGTGTGGTCCTCCAACTTGTAAATATTTTATGTGGTGGGGTGGCTACAAAAAAACATAGGAAAAATATTGGCTTTAAATAATAACAAGTAATTAGGTTATTTCTTAGAAGAAATTATTTTTATGGGAAAATGTTTTGTAAACATTTTAATACTTTGTAACAAATTTTTTTTATAAGTTTCTAATGTACAACATATACTACTAAACTGAGAGATTGTAGAAAAATAAGAATACTGGCTGTACTATATGGGAATCTTTTATATGTAGTTGTTTTCAAATTATTTGGTTGCATATTTTGTTTTAGCTAGAATGATAATTTTATTAAGTTATATAGTTTAAGGATTATTTTAAAGACATTTATCCAAGTACTTGTATTCAACATTTACAAGGCATTTTTACACAAATAACATAAATTTAAGAAAATTTGTAATACACCAGCATTTAGTGTTGCAGTATTTGTAGGACCAAAATAGTTACAGGACATTCAAATATGTTTGTTGCTATATTTATAGGACCACAATTTCTTGTGTTGAAAAATTGATTAGTATTTGACGTAACTATAAATGTAAAAATAATTGTACTGCTACTACTACATATTGATTGGGATTTGGGAGGTAGATTGTATGGTACATGGAATAATTAAATTTTATAATTAATAAAAATCTTTTTAATTAAGGTACCATAAAATACTTTAGTCAAAAGTATTATACTATTTTATTTTACACAATATTAAACTTGAACATTCAAATGAGAGTAATTGTTTAATTGTCTCAATGGAACATCTTTATGGTAATGTGATATAATCCTCAATCAAAGAATATGTTTCCATTTTTATACAGTACATGTGTGGTGATTTTAGAAGTATAATAGGTGTAAAATGGTGCGTTCACCCTTATATTTTTTACAAGTTTATATACAAATCATGCAACTATAGTTTAAAGAGTTAATTAACCAAATAATTTATATATGAATTTAACTTATCTACTATGAATATATATAACCTCACTTTGTATACAAACAATGATACACAATGACACATCTATTCTACATCTGCCAAATGCACAATCTGCCCTCACTCACTATGGACACACACGAATCCCAATGTCGGGTCACGATCACTCTAAAGTAATGGCACCCTCATCAACGTGAATCTTATAAACACTACGAGTGTACTCTCAAGTCTTTTAATTTTACGTAAACGTTACGTTTTACACCATCTCACTCAAAGAAAAAGGTTTAACTCCCGTTCATTACACCTCAACTGCTTTAAAAATAAATATGAAATGATTGTTTGTCGAGGAAGCCGCCAAAAAATGGTTTCACGCTTGTTAACCCTTTCACACCCCATCCCCTTAATGCCTATAAACGCCCTAATGCCTTTTGGTGTGAAGGTGCACCGTATGGCCTGATGCAAAGTATGCAAATCATTATTACAATACCAAAAATTTGAAGTAAACTATAATTTAAGAGTTAACTAAATTGTCCAAACAACTTGTAACTCTAGATAGAAAGATGTTTAAATGGCAATGTTCGTCTCAACTAGTGAGGGCTTAAGTCTCGTTGCAGGAAAAAAAATTATGCATAATTTAGTGAGAGTTTGTTGTTAAAGAAAAAAAAAGATAATTTAACTATACGGTCGATGCCAAGGTCATGTTTCAGTTTTGATTTTGAGTTTTCAAGAATTACGTTTACCATCCTTAGTCTTCACATACTTGTAACACTTTCAGTCTTTAAATGAATATCTTTAAGAAAATCTATTAAGATTATGTGAAAATCAAATTTTTCACACATACTCGAATTACTATTACAAAGCAAATTTAATTGTGTAGTTTTTTTTCATTCAGAGCCAATTTGCACAAAATGTGTTGAGAGTATATAGGTTAGATAGTCGAAATGACCAAACAACTCTTTTGTGAATGAAACGGTATAAAGGTATGCTTAATAATGCATATTTAACGTTTGCCTAACTTGATATTCTATGTTCTTAAGTATTAACAAGTTTCTTTCGGAATTCATTGTTATGAAATTTTCAATTCACGATATACAAGTCATTTCAAGCAAACTACAAACATTGCAAACATCTTTCAACACCTATCAGGTCTTTGGCATGTCAACAATTATCATTTAAAACCAAAATCTCCAAAGTTAAAATGTTACTTTTATATAATCAGAAAGAAGAAGATTGAGAGAGTAACATACTAACATATATGGGAGTGTGCAAATCTCTATGTATAATTTAACTTTTATTATTTTCCCCTTTGAAGTACTACAAATTTTTTGAAGTGTAAATGTTGCTTAGTTGTCTTTCTCTGTCATTGGATAAGGTTATATTCTCACAACCAATCAATCTTCACCACATTTCCCCAATCAAAATCCACCTTGCTTTTTCAGAGTTTCCCAGATGATTATACATTGATCTTACCATTTTACATTTTCACACACATAAATATGTGTTTGTGTGTGTTTTATATTCTTAATATTTCATACAATTAGCTTTAAGATCTTGACCATATTCAAGGATGAATCTGTCTGGCCCTTCATCATACAAACAATTGGAAGAATAAAGGGTTCAGGATAACATATTTTTATAAAAACGATGACTTGTTAACCGAGTATAAGTATATATGATGGTTAAAAAAGATAGTTTTTAGTTTTATATAATAGATAATTAAGCTTGTTATGCTTGTATGTTGGGTGATTTGAATAAATAGCAGATAATTGTTGATAACTTTTTGATGTTCAGAGAGGCACTATGGACAAGATGTTATTAATATCTCGTACCCAAATCTGTATGGTTAGGGATCTCATTTTCTTGTGGTTGAGTATATTTATTAGTGTCCTAATATAGAGGCACTCATTTAGATAAATCGACACCCCTCTGGATAAATCGACACCCTCCTATACGCCGCGTATGGGTCCATACACGGCGTATAGGGTCGAAAACACTAAAAACAAGGAAAATTCAGGGGGCTGTCAGAGGGCTATACGCCCCATATCGCCCTATACGACACATATGGGGATATACGACGCGTATAGCAAATTTCGACACTGACTACGAGGAAAAATTTAAGGGGCTGTCAGAGGGGTTATACGCCCCCGTATAGAGCTATACAACTCCCCTATACGACGCATGTGGGGCTATACGACACGTATAGAAACTTGAGGCGTTGATTTATAATTCTGGGGTATCTACGTATCCATGCCCATTTATTATTATAAATATACATGCCTGACTTGAAGTTAATACCTAATACGTGAGTTTAGATTGGATTTATTTTCAAAAACTAATGCCTAGAAAAAGTTTTTTTATAAGTTTCTTTTTTGACAAGTTTAGAACCCACAATCTCTTGGTTGTAGGACTTTCTTCTCCAACCCCCACCATAAAGTTTAGATTAAATGAGTTGAGTTAATTTCGGTTGCATACGTGAAGACGTTTAGTTAAACGGGACAATCTTCGGTCAACTTGGTGAGTTCATGGATTAAATGATTATTTTTGAACTTTTTGAAAGATATTTATGTTAAAACTTAAACTGGTTGAATATCTCATGTTAAAAAGTAAGTTAAAAGAACGAGACACTGAGTTTTGTAGCCTCAACATATAATTATTTTATTGATAGTTTGTGTTTATATGTAAACTAGCATTATGACCCATGCTTTACGGCAGGATCATAAAATGAAACGTCACCGTGAATCTGGGTGTTAAAGGGGGGTGTTGAATGTAAGACCATGAAAACAACCAATGTTTTGCTATATCACTAGTTGAAGAAGAGACGATGATAATATACGTAACCTTATATAAGAAAAATGTAACTATTACGTAGTTGATAACATTCAAAACTTTGTATGAAAAACAAAAATGTTACAAACCAATGCATTATGGTGGGTACGTTAATAATACTTGAAAGTTAATATAAGAAAATAAATCTGCTAAGGAATTCACGACCAAATGCCGATAAAATAGGCGCGTTGCAACCACAAAGAACGTAATGGTTAAAGATGCTAACTTTTGATAAAAATAAACACATACAAATTAGGATTTTATAACATCATGTTTAAAAGTTGAAGAGAAAACTAAGTTGTAAAAAAGTCAATGACTTGTATATTTTGAGATTTGATCATGATTTGTACGTTTGTGATTTGATAACTTGTACATGTTGATATTGTTTTAAAATGTTAAATATTCATCGTTAAAATGGTACTTACGTAAATTTTTATAGAAAAACGAAATCCTAATTAATGTTTACGTGTTGTTAATAAAAAAAATTTACCACGAAATTCATGTTTTTGGATGAAAATAACAACTTTTTCAAACCTTGGGGAGCCAAATGTAAGAAAAAACTTTTTTGGATGAAAATGACAAATATCACCAAACCACAGGGAGGTAAACAACAATTCGTTCGGAAAACAAAATATAACCAAACAATCTATAAATGGTTAAAAAAATAAATCATAAGTTTAGAGTATAAAATGAGCATATAGCTAAACTTTAGGGCTATAATGAAAAAAAAACACTTTATGCTAGAAGACAAAAAAACCTATGTATTAAAGATGAAACTATATTTTTTTAACAAATCATGACATAATGTAAAATAACAATATGCACAAAAAAGACCCAAAACATAATCTATCATACCATCATGCATAAAGAACTTGAAAAATAGAACTAGTTAAATTCTAAATTTGCAATAGTAATATTAAAATAAAAAAAATTCAAACCAAATAGATAATGTCTGCACTAAATCACGAATAAACATGCAAATTCAGGCTATGTCGAAAAAAGATTTTCCAGGTTTGTGATTTTGATTTAAGCTCATGTAAGATATTATTGTTATGTCGGCTTATCACTCTAAGAGCACAAGAAATGGAAATCTCGGCACCAAATGGGAACACCACCCGGTTCCAGTAAAAAATAAACCCCCGAATCAGAGAATAATCAACGCGATTCACTGGATGGGTTGGTGATTCGCACATTGTATTGTACCACACATATAGCAACAGGGAATGTGGGGAAAATAAAGAAAAATAAGACAACATATTGCGAAACAATGAAAAATTAGAAAATTCAAAATTAATTTGATGCAGTGACCATGGGAACCTATGAAACCTAAGATGACTCCACACATACGACCATTAATGTAACACTTTCAACAATAGAATTTTTGTTTTTTAAATTAACTACAAACTGTATGTTAAAATTTTGTTACAATTTTTTTTTTCAGTTTTGAATATTAATATGGTATAGTATTAATTTTTTTATAAGTTTATCACCAAAAATATACTTTGAAATATGACCGTAATATTTTTTATATTTAAAATAATTACTATATCATTCCTGCAATTTTAATCAAACTTACAATATACAAACTTACATTTTCTTAAAATTGATCATAAAACCTTTTTTCTTTGAAAGTTGTCCACAAAACCCAAACCCCCCCCCCCCCACCCAACCCACCTTTTAATTTTAATTAAACTTATAATATAATCTGGGGATGTTCTGGGGATGTTTTTTTTTTTATACTATGTTCCGAAGCACAAATGTACGATTTATCAAAATTGTTTCTAGATAGTTTATCCTTTTGATTTTATAAATTTCTATATATATCGTTGCGGGCTTTTCTTTTTATCTAAACCTTGATATTAATTTTATCATAAACTGAGTGTTGTAGATTTCCTGCAACATCAAGTTTGCTGCAACTTATGGGCCCTTCATCGTTCTGAACCGAGACCCGGCCCGGCTTGCGTCGTTCCAACAACCGGCGGAGAGCACCTCAGTATGGAATTCTTTTAGTTCTAATAAATCAAGAGGAATTTAATGACAGGACATAAATTCAAGTCCTGGAAATTAGAATTGAGAGAAATCAAAAATTCTCACTATTTCTTAGATTCCTGGACCCAATTCAATTCAGTGGGATCTTTCATTCATATTTTGACTCCCGAATTTGGAGTATCCTACCTTCACACAATTCACAAGGTTCAACAAAGAATCGATGTTTCATGATCAAGGATTTGATATTAATCTTATCAACTTTGCTTCAACGCTTGGACTTACGTTTATTAGTTATCAAATACCATTGATAAAATTTCAAAATAAAATACTTATCGATAGTTGTAGTTAATAGCTATAAAATGATGTGTGTGGGTGTATATATGTTTTTTATAATGATTTCTCCACACCACTTGGTTATAATGATAATTCTTCCTTAGAATGCTTTTTCTTTAATTTTGGTTTCTAATTTTGTGAAATTACTTCAAAATAAAGCTTAATGTTTGAGAGAACTAGAGTTTTTTACCCCTTTAATTTTCAAGCTTGGGTAAAATGAGGAAGAAGATAGGCTAAAAAGGAGATCTGATACATGTTATGACCATGACAGAAGTGTCATGGTGTCATGGCCATAACATGCAACTCAGGATGAAGACTGATGCTTGTTATAATCATGATAGAAAAAGTCATGGCCATAACATAAAATCTTCCTTGATTTCTTGCATTTTTCTTTGAAAATCATCAAGGGATGAGCGTATTGAGCAAACTCATTACATTGTCATCCCTAATTAAAATGACATGGGATGAGCGTATTGAGCAAACTTGTTGGGGTCGCAAATCCCGAAAACATAATCGCTGTTAGGACTTGGGATAAAGGTTAAGGATTTTTTTAGAGGGAGCGGTCATGACTAATGAACAATGCTAGGATTTTTTTAGAGGCATATGATAATTTATAAAGAATTTTAGGAGTATAGATGTGTTTTAACTGTTTTTTTTCCATTATTTGTTGCTCTTACTAGCTTTATCACTACTTGTTATTATTCGTAGTTTAATACTATTCTTAGTCCTTTTTTTCCTCTCATTTATGCTTTAATTATACTATTAGTTTGTATACATTTTATAAAAAAGGTCATTTTTTACTCTTTACGTTTGCGTGTTTGTATTCTAACTATGGTTTAAACATCAATTTTGAGAGGTAAAATATACATCTAGAACCAGACGTCTATCATAGGTTGTATTTTATCTAATCATATTGGTTAGCAGTGTGTTATCAAGATGGTGTAATTTCTAGATAACAAATTATCAAGTTTACAAAGGATTTAGGTTACAAGAAACACATGATGAATTTAGTTTTCCATAACAAGTTTACAAACAAAAAGATTTCTTGATTCTTCTTTTACTTGCTTTTCTGTTCATCTGAAAAGATGGCAAAATCTATGGGCTTTTTGGACTTCCTTATTTCCAAGAACTATTTGAAGAAAATTTCTAACTACACCCAACACCTTTTCCCCCTTAGTTAGGCAAAAAAAACAATGGGGTCTTGATCCTTCTATTTCCCTCTCTCTCTCTCTCTCTCTCTCTATACACACACACAACATACATACATACATGAATATAAATGTATGTATGTATAGATAGTGGGTTTGGAGTTTCTTGAACACAGAAAAAGTAGACAGCTTTCAGTTTCTTATCATGTCTTCATTCAAGTGAAGTGTGACTGAGATTCTCTTCCAATTTTTACCCTTTAATATTTCCTTTTTAAGTGTTGATTCTAAAACGTCACACTTTGATATCTATTTAATGACGTATTTTAAGTAAAATTTCGAACTTCATAGAATAAAAGACGGTTTTTTGTCTCATCTTCTTTTGATTTCATTTTCCCAAAAGCTCAGTTTTTAGTTTCTTGAAATAAGTGCTTCTTTTGCTCTCTTGAAATTTTGCAAAATCACACACCATTTTCACTTTCTAACCTTTTTATACTCTCATTGGCTTCTTGTGTTTAAGTGCTTTTATCATTTGAGAAAAAAGAAATATTTTGTAAAAAGCTCTCATCTTGTGGAGTTTGTAAGGTATATTCTTCCTTTTGTTCTTTGCACACATTCATACACATACACACAAAGCACAAATCTTTGGTCATTTTTCTTGATAAATGCACAAATTGCTATGTGGGTTTGTTGCTAACTTGATGTGGGTGTGTTTTAATCTTGTTAAAGATTGAAGCAATGGCAGATTGGCATGGGAAGAGTATGATGGAAGATCAAGATTTTCAAGAAGAAGATGTGTGGGGTGTTGTTGTGAAGGAAAGAGAAGAGTCAAACCCCAAAGTCAACAAATCCTACAAGATCAAGAAAAGATCATCATCATCTTCTTCTTCTTCTCATGTATGGGCATCTCATGATGTGGCAAGAATGATACCAAGGTGTAATGAGGGTAAGGTGCCACATCAGCAGCAGCGATCCTCAGCTCCAATGGGTATCCCTGACTGGTCAAAGATTTACAAGGAGAAAAGTCAAGGTCCAAGTGATGGATGCTATGATCATGGTGATGATAATGATGATGATGATGATGATGATGGGAAGATGGTGCCACCACATGAGTACATTGCAAAAAGGCTAGCTAGGAGTCACATTACTCCTTCTTCTATGTGTGAAGGTGTTGGGAGAACACTCAAAGGAAGAGACCTTAGCAAATTGAGAAATGCCATTTTGACCAAAACTGGTTTCTTAGAATAATCTTTCATGTCCATCCATCAAACTATCATCATTATCATCAAGATTACCACCACACCCATCACCATCATCATCATCAACATTATCATCATCATCACCATCATTATCATCATCATCATCATCAACCTTATTTTGACTTTTTAGCTTACTTTTTAGAATTAGCTAGAGCTTAATTAAGAACATGTTAGAACATGAGAGTATGAGACTTCTATTTAATTTTGTTGATTAGTTACATGTAAGCGGGAGTATCCAATAGTTTTGTGGAAATATTAAAAATATTAATTAAGTTCTTTGTTATAAGTACTCTCGGTAGATGATTATATCTCTACATTTTTTACAAGTACTTTTGTCTCATCCAAACAAACATTTAAGAAGGCTTTCTCAAATACTAAATCAGTAAGTTTGAGGAGTTAAACGATTTCATATATGTTGGAATAAGACAAACATAACCTTGAGATTTAGTTATTAAAATCAATAAAATTACAGAGATTTAGTCGTATATGATATGAAAGTATTTCTTAAAATGTGAGCGTATGAAGAATTCTAACTTAATTACCTTAGTTTTATAATGACAATTGGGGGGGTATACCATGTCTCATTTGTTAATGGCAAGTGCTATATTCTATATTACTTCTATTATATAAAAGTGATATATACAAGAACACAAAATAAAATGAGTTTTCAAAATAAAATCACTAAAAAGAATAATATTATAGTTATACAGAAATGATATATAAAATGAGATTTTACAATTATAATACTCTTAACAGCAATTCTTATTAATAAAAAAATAATTATCAAATATGCAAATAATTAAATTTAAACTCACAATCATTTAATTACATAGTATACAATTTATGAAAAAGCTTATCATCTAAGAGAAGTTTTATATTTGTAACTTTTACCAAATTTCATCATGTTACAAGATGGGTCTTTAACCGACATATTTTTAAGAAATAAAACCAAGAATATACAATAAAATAGATATAAGAAAATACAATACATTAAAAGTAAGTACGTGAAGAAAAAGTAGATATTTAACGCAACTTTCATAAGAAAAGTTAAAAAAGTAAGTTATATTTATGAATTACACATTTATGATAATATGCAAATATAAAATAAGTACATAAAATGATTTTAGAAAGTTAAAACTAGTGTAATAAAAAGTAAAAAAAATAATTATTATTTTCGAATCTATCTTTTTATATGTGGTTGTATGAATGGTTTTGTTGTGCATCATGTCATCATTGTCCACTTAAAATTCTTGGAACTTGTCCCATGCAATTTCTCCTCAATTCAATAAAGTAAAATATTAGTATATGTCACTTATTTGTAATATATTTTAAAGTAAGTTTATATGTTTCTCCCATGACATATATACGTTTAAAATTACAAGTAGTTTTTGAGTTAATTGTTATAAACTGTTATTGAAAAATGTTTAACTCATGATAAATTTAGTGCACAACTAATTTTAAGTGAATAGGTACAAAATAATGCATGGAAGTTAATAATATATAGTAGGAGAGAAATATTAACGTTTAAAAATGACTTACTTATCTATCATATATAAAACAAAATGTATATGCAGGATCAATCCTAAGGGTGTGTTGGGCGGACGACTGCTCAGGTGTACAAAATGACGCACAGAGGTCAATAATATATAGTAGGAGAGAAAGATATAAAACAAGAAATATATGCAAAGGCAGCTTTGAGAGTGTGATGGGTGGCCGAACGCTTAGTACCCAAGCTTTTAGTGTTCCTATAAAAAAAATTTCTTGTTGTTTAGGTATTAGTGTTGATTAAAATATTTTTAAAAATTATAAATTTATTTATATTATATATCCTAGATGGGCCTAACAAATTAATAAACATTCTTAAATTCAATAACATATTCTAGAAAAGATTTGAAATCTGATTAACCTAAATAAATTTAAAAAGGTAAAAAATGTCACACAGACCTTCCAAAATTTACGGACCAACCCTTTACCCTTCTTTATGATACGATGATCTTTGCTTAAACTTAATTCTTTTTATCGTCTCAATAGTCTTCAAGAACTTGGCTTTTGAATATTTAGAGTTGGGTTTCATATTATTCTGGCCAATTGCAAGACGTTGCCCTCTTACCATTCTTGATTTGTTCAAACATGTCTAGTTTGGGAAATAATATAGGCTTTCTTAAAGGCGATATGTAGTGTCACCGTGATGGAGGCCGTAAATGCCACATCAGCAAGGTACATCGCGTCGTCTAGGCGTGAGCCAACCATTGGTGAGTGTGACAACGGGTGTGGGGAAGAAAATTGAACCGTTGGCCTTGTTGATCAATACAAAATTGAGTGGATGGGCTCTTGAAAAAAAGAAAATTCAAAAGTTCTATAAATACCACACCAAATTTATATAACTTCACACAATCTTCCTCTACAATTCTATACAATCTTTTTTTATTATTGTTTTATATTATCTCACATCTCGTTCTACAAACATGACTCTTTCAAACCAAACAATTAATTCTTTCAAAACCATTCATTCAACCAAAACCCTTTCAACCTAAAGTCCCAAACGACCCCAGTCAATTTGTCCAAAACATTTTCGGCTCTAACTATTGTTATCGCCCCCAATCGAAGTCAACCTCTATAACACATCCAATGTACACTATTGCCAAATGGAACAAGCGCGACCCTCCAACTAATCTCCACCAACATGTGATTTTGCTCCCGAAACACAACCTGACCCTATTTATGTTCCCGAAAAACCAACCCTACAGAAAGAAACCACAATCAGCACCCGAAGGGAGATTACGAGCCTGACCCAAGAAGTGGATTACTGATGAAGAACTAACATTGATTTGGGATTGGGTTAACGTTTCCAAGGATCCAAAGATTTTTTTGTGCTTTCATTAAAAAGGTGGTCACACAGTACTAAGGGCTGTTTGGCAGCATCTGAATTCGTCTTTTAATGGTTCAGATGTCTGAATGATTCAGCACTTAATGGTTCAGACTGTTTGTTTAGCGAGCAAATGTCTGAATGGTTCAAACATTTGCATCTGAATGATTAAGCATTATATTAATGTTGAATAGTTAAAACCTCTTATCTGAATTGGTCAGACGTTTGTCTTTGAATACTGAAGCGATATAGTAGCTCTTATTGGTTCAGACCTCTTAATGATTCAGCACTTAATAGTTCAGACCTCTTATTGATTCAGCACTTAATCATTCAGAAATTATCAAACAACCCCTAAGTCATTACACTTTTTTAGTGAGTGTGAAAGGTTGAACATTCCTCCTTTTGTAATAATATTTTATACTCGTACTCGTACTCATTGAACAAAGCCCGAAGAATGATCAAAATATGAATGGGTTGATCTTGTTATGGGCTTTTGTGGATCTAAAGTAATTAAATGATGAATGCGTTGGGCTTATTGATCAAAATACATAGTTGCATTCAATGCCTCAATCACGAGGGGTTCCAAACAACTAACATTTGGTAATTATTCACCATTAGTTGTTGGGTGTGACTTGTAGAGGTGTAATTTGCGAAACCGGTTCGGCTTTTAAGCTGGATTGATTTTTTTAATATGTACAAACCGGTTTTCATCAAGAATCCTCAAACCGCTCAAATCGGTTTGGACCGGTTTGTAATTGTTTTTTTTAGAAAAAAACTGGTTTTTATACTGGTTTAACCGGTTTTTTTAAATTGAAACCGCTTTACAAACCGGTTTTGGGTGCCGGGTTACAAACCCGTATACAAATCGCCGGTTCGGGTTGGGCCAGTCACCGGTTTGGCTCAAACCGGTTCAATTTTTTTTTCGGTATTTTTTCAAACCAATTTTTTTGTACACCTCTAGCTGTGATGGGTTGGGTCACAAACTCACAGTGATGTGTCAAACAAATAAAAAGATTCTAGATACTAATTTGCATTTTGTGGGTTTGATGAATTTATACTAGAAAATCTAATTGTTTTTTAAAAAGCTAATTATTCTTTTTATTGAAAAATATTATAGAATAATAATTAAATTTCAAAAGTGTTTCAAATATACCACTTATGCATATTTTGCTTAAATCAGATCACTAAACCATCAAATCGAGCTATCATTGAAATTTTTTGTGTCAAGAAAGAAATGGATGAGAAGATGTGGAGGTCGAGATTTTTAATATATGTAACTATATTAAAAAAATTAAAAATACATGTTAATTATAATTAAAAAAAGAGTGGATTGCATTTTTCTTCACTGGGATTTGATCATATTTGTCATTTTCATGCAAAAAAAAGTTTTTATTTTATATTTGGCTCCTCAAGGTTCGAAAAAGTTGTTTTTTTCATCCAAAACATGAATTCTATGGTTAAAAGTTTTATTAGCAACATGTAAACATAAATTAGGATTTTATGTTTATATAAAAATTTACATAAGTATTATAATGTTTTAATTGACATTTTAAAACAATGGAGCAAATATTTTGGATGAAAATATCAATTTTTTTCAAACCTTGAGGAGACAAATACAATAAAATATATTTTTAGATAAAATAACTAAACACCTTTGCAACAAGACAATAATTAGATCTAAGATTTTAAATGTTGCTAATGAACAATTTTGCAAAGTTTTAATAACACTTTTGTTTTTCAAACAATAAGAAAATAGAAGTTAGAGTAAATTACTATTTTCGTCCCCGTGGTTTGACGAAAATCACGGTTTCAGTCCAATACTTCATTTATTATACTGACGGTCCAATAGTTTTAGGATTTGTTTCAATTTCACCTGAACAATTAACACCGTCAATGTTTGTTTAGTTAAATCCTATAAAAAGACTATAATGCCCCTTGATATTTTTAAAATCCCCTCCCCTATCCCCACCCATATCCCTATCTTTCTCTCTTCTCTCTTTCTCTCTCTCTCACACACACCTAGAGAACACCATCCATCACCTCCACCCCCAACCACCTCCGGTGCCACCGCCATCACAACCACCTTTGGCCACCATTGCCACCCCCAACCATCTTTGGCCTCAATCTTCATCCCCAACCACCTTCGGTGTCGCCGCCACCCCCAACAACCTTCGGACACCACTGCCACCCCCAACCACCTCTGGCCGCCACCTCCATCCCCAACCACCTCCCCGCCGCCAGGTCATCACCACCTCATCATATTGTTATATTGTTTTATGTTTAGGGTGGATCTACCCGTTCTCACCATATGTTTTTTATTTATAGTGCTCCAGTGCTGCCATTATGAATATTTCGTGATACCGCGATGATGGAGCATTGTTCCTGTGTTGGCACGTAACTCATCGCCACCTTACCTTGACGCCCAACTCCACCCACTTCTTCCTCATAGGAGTAGAGAAACTAAGAAACTCATGAGCTAATCGGGATCGGCTTGGTAAAAGTTTGAATTATACTCGGATTAAATGAGCCCGAGATCAAGCTTATACCGTGACTTCATTTAATAAACGAGTTAGAGACTGAGCTTCATATATCGAACTTGATTAGGCTTGTAAACCTAAACGAGCATTCTATCAATATCATTTATTTTGCACACAAGTATGAATAAAATAAATAACTAATATATATTATTTATATATATAAACTATAATTATATATGCAGGCTTAATTTTATGCATACATAAATGAAATAACTAATAAATAACAAACGAGTTGAAGTCATGCAGAGGTGGAGCTTGATAAATCTTCCACTTGTCAATCTCGAGCTTTATAAATGGAGCTCTAAACGAATTGAGCTCAAGTTCTCAAGTTGAACGGGCCCAACTAAGTTCATTTACACCTAATCACTAATTTAGTATTTTTTGTTCGTTACTAGTTTAATGAAATCTTTAAGATGGATGTTGTTAGCACCCTCTAAGAAGGATATTGTTAGCATCTAGTTAAATATGAAATCATGTAGCTTATGTATAAAGACTATTTTGCTCTGAAAATGCTGAATTTTTCTTGAAAGACAATTTCGATCACTAATGGGTCACTGGTCCATCTAATTCTTTTTCACTAATTGGTACAAAACCTTAGGGTTCTAGGATGACACCTTCTCGAAGAAAAGCCTGTATATCAGTTCATCCCCATCAAACCCAAACCTAAGACCATCATTGGGAGAAAAACCTATTTTAAGTGAGAAAATCCCCGGCCTAACATGAAATCCATTTTTTTGTCACATATAAAACTTAAATCCAAGACTTTCTTATTATAATGAAGTCTTAGGTACCTCACCTCAGCCAACCCAAATTGCTAGATGTTTGCATTATATACTTATGTAGTTAAGTTTATGATTAGGATGTAAACCATTATACAAGATGACGAAATGAGAAATGATGTGTTTGAACCCTTTACACGACGTGTTATGTTGTTTACTGTCTTCGTAGCTATTCTCCGCTCATCTACATAGTGCGTTCTACACACGTTCCTATCTCCTACAAAACTTGAGTAAAATCAATAGGATACAAATATCACTCCATAAAAATCTTCAATTATACACGTCTTGTTCAAAATCTTTACTACCAATGCTACGAAATACACACTTATACAAGAGTCAACCTCTAATTAACAAAGCTTATAAACATGAATTAAACCTTTTTAATTACAATAAAAATTATGTTGTAAAGTGTTAAAACGAAAGTTCTATACATGTCTTTTGTAAATCGTATTTGGTTTATATAATGGGATACAAGAGTCGTTGTAATGATAGACACTTAGGTGTCTATAAATACAATATAAAATTTTAGAACCGTTGGTCTAAGAAGTTGAAACATTAATTTGATTAAGTTTATAGGTGTAATAAAGACAAAATTACAGAACATGTCATTTAGGTTTATAGAAAATTACGATTATCATTATTTATATTCAAAAAGTACTCTAATCATATTTTATGGATACTTTTTATAACAAATTCGTCCTTTATACTAACTGGCGTTAAGTTTTCCAGTTAAATCAAGAGCATTTTAGTTTTTCTACCCTTAAAGACTATTTTTGAAATTCTTAACATAATTAAATGATATTTTTTACAACTCTTTTATCTTTTATTATATTTATGTATTTTTACAATCATACATATACATATTTTTTATATAACATAATATATATATTAGAGTAAATTATGATTTTAGTCCTTGTGGTTTGGTGGTTATAAGGTTTTCATTCAATAGTTTAACGTGAACAAGAACTTTAAAACTTTTTGCGTGAACTGTTCGCAGAAACTTTTTGCAAGGGAGGATCTGTAACTGACTTTTGCGAATTGATGAGGTTCTCGCGCGAATGAAATCTTTTTGTAACAAACTTTTATGAATTGCTGACTTCTCATGCGAATTAGATACTTTTCGCGTGGGAACACTGAATTTCGCACAATCAATTTTGTGCAATTTCAAAGTTTCCAACCTCAGTTTTATCACAAATTTGTCCAAAATTAAGTGATTAAGCTTCATATTAATGATTAGGTTTAAATTTGATCCTAATTGTCTTTAATTGATTCAATCAAGTTCAATAAAACCATGTAAACACCTTCACTTTATCAATCGAGCTTGTTTCAGATCTTGACATCTTCAAATAGATCACAAAATGCAGAAATCAATGCAATCTTCAATAGGAAATCAAATTTGTAGCTCAAAACACTTTAAAACTCTTTAATATTCAATCTAATCGATCTAGAGCACTCATGGCTCTGATACCAATTGTAAGGATCTTCAAAAACAATACAAATCGATCTCGTGAGGAGAATGCAAAATGTAATCGTTCACGGAATTGTAATTAGAAGATTAGACGACAAGATGAAGAATATTCAAGCAACAAATTTAAATAAACTTCAACTTTTATTGTTCTCTTATTCAAATGATTACATGTTTCACACGAAATCAAGAAAATCTCATTAATTACATCAAAAGCAAACAATTTATACTAAACACAAAAGATGCGCGAGAAGTAAGTTCTCGCGTGACTTTGATGATCTTCATTATATTCATTTGATTTCCCGAGCCCTAGGTTTAATCCCTACAGAAACATACTAATCATAGGGATCTTTATTAGGAAATTTACCGGATTGCTACTATGTTTAATCATCGTTTGCTTGTGGTTGATTGTTTGGTGTTTTAGGAAAATGGTGTTTAAAAGAATGTGATTGGGTTGGGCATTAGGATGAATAATGATATAGGGACTGACGAGTGTTTTTGAACTGACCAAACTTGAGGGTGAATAACATAAATGAAGTCGATGGATTCTAGAAATAAAAGTTCTTTTTCTCCATCTTTATTCACCCTTCTTTTACATTATAACATGATAACTTAAGTATATGTTATACTATGAGTTACATAAATGTAAATCAAGTTCCACATACGTAACCACGTGTATTCATTAGTAAATCTACGATTTAAATAAAATATTCATGCGGAGTGGGTACATGTATGCGTATGTATGTATTTATGTATAAATAATATCATATATGGTGGTTTAAACGTCTATTTTTCTATGCCATACAATATACGTTTTATAGAATATTCATATACGTAAATACAAGAATTATTGCATCCACAACATGTATAAAGAGAGCGTGACATCCATATGCTAAAACATAGCCAATGGGTGGTTGAGTCTCTTTCTAGTTTTCTTTTAAAATAAGCTAGACCACATTATATATTCGGTATTTACGTTTGATTTGTGGCCACCACAATTTGCAATCTTAAGAATATTCTTAGGACCAATTAATAAAAGAAATAATAACAGAGATAAACAAATAACTATTTGAACTTTTTTAAATTTAAAAGTGTAATGAAGGTTATTTCAAAATTCAAATAACAAACAAGAATTCATCGAAATACAAAAATGAATCCCAACATCTCATACAACACGAAAAATTCGTTTGTTATGCTATAAAATACATGACTCAACCTTTTTTATAAGCCAAGTCTAGCATAGAAAAAAATTAGGTAAATGGTGTGATTTGTTTATTTTCAGTATTGATATTATGTTAAAAACTAGAGAATCCAGATAATGCAGATAATAAAATGATAAAGAAAATTATTTCTTCCTTTCTCACACTATTTCCTTATTTTTTTATCTTATCTCAAGATTTCCTTAAAACACAAAAAAAAAATCCATATACATATGCGCTATGTACACACACATATAACGCATATGCACAAGTAAATGTAGATAAAATTCTATAAATACCATATCTTTTCAAAACAAACATCAAAATATTCCTAAAAACATAAATCTAAGTGGTGAAATTTACAGATGGAAAAATAGTCAGAGGGGCTGTTTGATAACTTCTGAATGATTAAGTGCTGAACCAATAAAAGGTTTGAACCATTAAGTGCTAAACCATTAAAAGGTCTGAGTCATTAAAAGGTCTGAGCCATTAAGAACTAGTATATCGTTTAACTATTCAAATGCAAATGTCTGACCAATTCAGATAGGAGGTATTAACCATTCAGCATTTGACCTCTTAATCATTCAGCATTAGTATAATGTTTAACCAATTAAAGGCAAATATTTGACTATTCAGACATTTGCTCGCGAAAACAAACAGTCTGAACCATTAAATGCTGAACCATTCAGACATTTAAACCATTAAAAGTCTGATTAAAAAGTTGTCAAACAACCCCTGAGTAGCACTAAGTAATGACATAACAATTACTAGAAAATTTAAAAGGGAGCAAAATCGAATATTCGAGTAACTTACCTTTGAACCTTCGTTTATCTGAAATCTTAAATTAATAATAATATTGTGTTGGAGACGTAAGGCGTTAAGTAAGCTCAAAATTTGACCCTCAACCTCCATCAGACATTACCACATCACCCTCTTAATTCTCGTTTTTAATGTAAAAACACACACATCCAAAACACGTCCAGGTTCAATGAACCTCAAACTCCGCCCCCATTTTTGATAATCCCTTTTCTTCTCCCTTTGTATATATAACTCTCCGCCCTCTTCACCACTTTCATCATCAAATTCACACATTCAACATTCAATCCATCTCAAAACCTTCATCAATGGCGTTGGCTGTTACTTCCTCCTCTTCAATCGCCTTTTCGTCATCCAATTCTCGCACAGATCAAGGTAAATCCCTGATTGATTATGGTTGTGAGTTTGTACATGAATTTGAACGATTTGTTACTGAATTTGTTGTATCTGCAGGTGTTCTGTTCAATTCAAGTACGTTTCAACCGTCCGATCGGTCTTTCCGATCTCCGGCGGCGTTGAATTTGCCACGGAAGCGATCTTCGGAGGTGAAGGCGTTGAATGCTGAATCGAAGAGGAATGATTCGATCGTTCCTTCTGCGGCCACTGTGTTTGCTCCTGGTATGTGTAATTGGTTGATTATTTGTTGTTTTTCTGGGGTTTTTGATTAACCGTGTAATTAGGGTTAATTGGGGGTGTTATTAATCGTTTGAAGGGCTGTGAGTAATTTAGGGTTAATTTTGCAGATGTAGTGGACAAAGTAGCAGAGGTTGAGGACTTTGAGAAATTGGCTAAGGATCTTGAGAAGGCTTCTCCACTTGAAATTATGGATAAGGCTCTTGAGAAATTTGGGGATGATATTGCTATAGCTTTCAGGTAATGTTACGGTACAATCTGTTACCACACGGTTTACAAGCATCTAATGCATGTTAGTATGAATCTTAATATCCCAAAATTGTTGCTTGATTGCAGTGGTGCAGAAGATGTTGCTTTGATTGAGTATGCTCACTTAACCGGGCGTCCGTACAGAGTTTTCAGCCTCGATACGGGCCGGTTAAACCCCGAAACGTACAAGTTCTTTGATACAGTTGAGAAACACTATGGGATTAGGATTGAGTACATGTTCCCTGATGCTGTTGAGGTGCAGGCTTTGGTTAGAACCAAAGGCTTGTTTTCGTTCTATGAGGATGGGCATCAAGAATGCTGTCGAGTGCGAAAGGTGCGGCCTTTGAGGCGGGCGTTGAAGGGTCTGCGGGCTTGGATCACGGGCCAAAGGAAAGACCAGTCCCCCGGGACTCGGTCTGAAGTGCCAGTGGTTCAAGTGGATCCGGTTTTCGAAGGGATGGATGGTGGTTCAGGTAGTTTGGTGAAGTGGAACCCTGTGGCTAATGTAGCTGGTACTGATATATGGAACTTCCTCCGGACCATGGAGGTGCCGGTTAACTCGCTGCATGCTCAGGGGTACATCTCGATAGGGTGCGAGCCGTGCACGAGGCCGGTCTTGCCAGGTCAGCATGAGAGGGAAGGAAGGTGGTGGTGGGAGGATGCCAAGGCTAAAGAATGTGGGCTGCATAAAGGAAACATTAAGGAGGAACATGTGAATGGAAACGGGTCGGCTGATGGTAATGGTAGTTCGGTGGCCTCTGATATCTTTGAGAGCCAAAACATTGTGAACTTAAGCCGCCCAGGTGTCGAGAATCTTCTCAAGATGGAAACTCGAAGAGACGGTTGGATGGTTGTTCTTTACGCGCCATGGTGCCCGTTCTGTCAGGTACTTGAGACAATCATGCTCATGCTATAGGATTATCTGCAGTTTATAGTTTTATACATTACAGTATTCTTAAACATGAAATGTGTTTGCAGGCAATGGAAGCATCATATGTTGAATTGGCAGATAAGTTAGCTGGAAGTGGTGTTAAGGTTGCAAAGTTCAGAGCCGACGGTGATCAGAAGACGTTTGCGCAACAAGAATTACAGCTCGGGAGCTTCCCCACGATCCTTTTCTTCCCAAAACACTCGTCAAGGCCTGTTAAGTACCCATCTGAGAAGAGAGATGTCGAGTCGTTGATGGCATTCATCAATGCCCTTAGATGATGATGAAGAAGATGAAGATGTCTTGTTTGTGCATTGAGAACTTGTACGTGAATGTACATCCAAATGACGGTTTTGGTTTTGGTTTTGATCATTGTATAATATTCGTATAGTCTCCTGTCGGAGAATGATCGGTTCCAAATATTACGTCTATAATAAGATTAAGATGCTTGTAATGAATGATGCCATTGTAGTTGAGTTATAAGAACTTGCATGTTGAATGTTTTGATTACTTTGTCGTCGTGTACCTAAACCGACCGGCCTATCCGTCCACTGGTTAAAAAATCCGAATAGGATGACTGAAATCTTATAAACATAGAAATATACTAGTGTTGTAGCTTGAATCATTTCAAGCTTCTTAATGATCTCATTTGCTTATAAACACTGTTTTCATCAACCAAAAAGCTAAAGTTTGAATCTTGTTGTTGATTATTTGCTAATGAACTCTTAACTCTATAGTCTTTTGAATATGAAATCTATTTCTATGAAACAAAAAACTTTTTAGGCTTAAGATTAGGGACAATCTTGAAATGCGTTACAAAGTTAAGTTCTTTTATTGATTCATGGGATGCTTCTACTGTTCTACGCTGTAGCACAACCCCTTGAATCATTATTAGTCACTTGTACTTCTTGCCTTAAAGCTTGAACTCTGCAAATCCAACTCGAATCTTATGTCATTTATGATTGATATTTTAGGTGCATTCATTTTTATAATAAATACGAGTACCATGTAGGCCCCCGTTAATATTGTATGCATCTGATGCTTACTGAACATTGTGCAGCAAGTTGTTTTCTTGCTCTTGTTTGTGTACCCACTACTATTTTGACGTTTTCGACCGTTTTATTTTTAGTTCTTTTTTTTTAACGGCAAATGTACGAATTTGTTTCGGAGAATAGATGTTATTTTAATCGGGCACACATATTCATTTCTCAACTGGAACCGCACCCCCAACCCCCTCAGAAGGAAACTCATTGTTGAGAAAACCCACTGACTCAACTCTAAACATTATTGCTCAAAGTGAAACTTGAACCCGTGACCCCTAAATATTTACATGTCATGTGTACCTCACCTTAACCAGTTGTGCTAACGATCATTGGTTTTATTTTTAGTTGAGTCTCAATACTACCAAATGACCTATTATATATAATACTAATTACCAACTAGATTATGCATTATGAGTTGTACCCAAGCTTTAGTGAGTTGTACCCATTTTTGTTTTTTTTTTTTTTTTTTTTTTTTATTATTAGTTATAACCCCAATACTTTTACGTTTCGGTTTAAATTTCACGAGTTCACACGCCGCAATGTGCGCGTGTGGTTCAATGTTTTTTTTACGTCTATCTTTTTTTCCGTTGAACGGCCCCGTCACAATGCGCGGTTCTTAGATCGACTTAGTTTTGATCTTTTATGTTTTACGTTTCACATGCGGCGTTCTACGTTTTTACGTCTACTTTCAGTTCAGTTTTATTTTCCTTTTTTTTTTCTTTTTTAATACGAGTTTTTTCGGTGTTGATGATCACTAATGGTGGTATAAAATTGGTGCTACTTGTCACGGTTTTACGCCCCCGCCGCAACGCGGGAGGGTTAATACTAGTTTAAGATAAATGGTTTGAGATTGCCTATTTTTTGAGAAACACTTCAATAGTTTTTTTTTCCTAATAAAATTCATAAAAGGAGACTTGCATACACCAAAACTCTTTGGCTTTGTAAGAGTTGAAAACGGAAGCCTTTATATGCATCATTTCTGATGCATTTTCAAAGAAACTTGACCTTTCCGTCTCGAGCCTATGATCTTTGTATTCACAAAGGGTGTAATCTTTCCTTAGTCGTTCCAAGGTTTTGATCTTCTTGTAAGATTACCACCAAGGATTCACAATTTCACACAATTCACAAATGTTGTTTGTTTGAATGTGATGTAGTAAGATGATAAGCAATAGGTTGGACACACTGGTCAACTCGACAAATGCAACAAGTGGGGTGAGATTCACGGGAATTAGAAATTTAGTACAGTTTTCCCATCTCTATAATTACACTAACATCATTATTTTTTCTCTCTGTTTTTCAATTAAATAATACTTTTTTATACATTTATCATTATATTTTCTTTCTCTTTTACTCACAAGCACTTTCCAAAATATTAAAAAAATTATAGGAGTTGAACAGTGTTTCCTTAAGTATGGGGCGAAAAGTAACATTTTCTCTTTCACCCACTTACAATCACTCACAACAATCTCCTATAATACACAACACATACTCACATAAAAATAAGAAACATAATGTGAATGCTCTGACACCAAGAACGAGCCCAATAAACGTGCAAACTGTACTAAAAGGCCTAATTCTTGTGAATCTCACCCCACTTGTTGACTTGACTACTATGTCCGTACTATTTCTTATCATCTTACTACACCACATTCAAACAAACAACACATGTGAATTGTAAAATTGTGAATCCTTGGTGATTTTGTGAAGGTAAAGCCACGAACTAACCTGTAAACCAGAGTCACTGAATACATTAGACTATCAGGTGTACGACGTACGTACCATATTCCACATTCTACCCACAACCACATGATTTCCACATCAATCTTCACATTTTACCTACTTCATCCTAAACCAGAGTCACTGAATACATTAGACTAAGGGTTTTTTGAGGTTGGGGTATTATGTTTTCAATTTTGTAACGAGAATGGATACTAAGACTAACAACGTTTAATTTTTCTGTTAAATTTCAATAAAACGACTAAAATGCCCTTTGAGGGACTACATTTGTAATTTTATGTCTCCCTTTATCCGGGGACCATTTGTGTATTTATCTATAACTTAAAAAACCCAACCCCCACCCACGTCGGTGTTACCCACCATAGCTACTGCCCACCACCACCGTTGTTACCGACCATAGGTATCGTCCCACCACCACCCAATATCAAACACCCAGCTCCCCCTCCCCAAATGTACCTATAAAATCTCTTCAATTTACATCTCCTGCATCTAATCCACTTCACATCTCCTGCATCTAATATCCCTGAACAAAAAGCCCCCCAAAAGCCCAAATCAAAACCATCGAATCCAATTTCTCTAAAACACCCAAAAACGGAGTCAGAGAACAAAACCCCTCAAAGAACAACGAAGAAGAAGGTGGTATCTTTCCATCCGATGACAAACGTTTTATCAAAAACCCTAAAACCCAAATTGGAGATTCTTGACTTTTAGGGCTTGTAGATAGAGCTTTGAGCCCAAGGTCAGAACCAGTAGCATTGTTGGTCCGATGGAGACAGAGCAACAATGAATGGTGCGAGGGGTGATGATGCGATGATGATGGTGAGATGGTGGTGATGATCTGATGATGATGGTGAGATGGTGGTGATGACCTGATGATGATGGTGAGATGGTGGTGATCGCGCGATGATGATGATGATGATGATGGTGAGATGGTGGTAAGGATGTGATGGTGATGTTGGTGGTGTCGTGATGGTGAAGATGACGATGAAGATAGTGTTGTTGTTGTTTCATTTCACGAGCTAAAGACGATGGTTGTGGTGAGGACAATGTGACGATACGATGGCCAGAAGAGGTGGTCGGCGGTTGTTTCATGCGGTGGTTGTCGGCGGTGGTGGTGGTGAAATCAATTTGAAGCTAAGGGGTAATTTAATACATATATGTGTATATATAATTACTAAATTACACAAATAGTCCTTTATTTATATTAAGTGACACAAACAATCCTTGTAAATTACATAATAGACCTTGTAAAATGAAAAGACAAAAATACACCTAGCTTTAACAGAAAAGTTAACGTCTGTTAGTGTTAATACCTTAACTCGTTATTATTTGAAAACACAATACCCCAACTTGTTACAAAAAACCTTTAGTACCCAAACCTATTATTTTCTATAAACCACAGGGACCATTTGCGTAATTAACTCTAAAAAATATATAAGAAACAGAAAGATAGAATTAAAAGATTGAGAAGATAGTTAGCGGGGACCACCGCCATTCACTCCTATGGCCACACCCAATTGTGGAACCCACCAGCGTGCGTGGACCACAATGGAGAGGCACGACGTTCACAATGTGGTCGCGCTGTCACATTACCTTCGCGCGTAAGATGTGAGAGGTGCACCGGATGATCTTAGAACACAGAGAGTACCCTATATGGCTATATATACAAGTTGATGCAAACCCTAAACAAACTATGTTGGGCCTATTGGCCTAATACTATAAATAAACCAACTACTATATGTAGTTAACATATGATGTGCCTCAAACTAAAGACATGTTTCTATTGATGATAGTTTTTGCAGAAAAAACAAAGACATTATCGAGCTTCTGTTTCTTTTCAGTTTAGATCTAGATGCTTGTATAATATTGTGTTTAGCATTTAGGGAAATTCATACAGCGATAAATCCATTAGCTTTTCTTTATGAGGTCAGATTTTTTTAATGATCAATCATATTTCGTTTAGTATTGATATTTTTAGGTTCAAGTGGAGCAAAATAATAATAAGGTTACCCACTTACCCTAAATTAAACTTCACACGCACATATAAATTTACATATGAATTCTAGAGCGGAAGGAATGTGATTTTTAAATAAACTGAAAGAGTAATGATAAAGTTAAATTAAAATCAAAATATTATTTTATTCTAAGTTAACTAAACTAATAAGCTAAAAGGTAGATAAAACTTTTTAACTTACATCCTATTACTAATGTTGAGAATTGGCCACATAAGCATAACAATAGCTAATAATCTCTTGGACTAATAGTTTAAGAGAGAAGTGGAAGGTTTTGTCTTTTATGTAGATTCAAGATTCAAACCTTGACATTGGTGAATTATTACTAATTTAATGTTATTAACTTCTAACAACTAACATGTCATTTAAAAAGAAACATAAGCATAGCAAGGACCCCTATTTGAGTAGTTTTACATGATAAAAACACTTTAACTAAAATAGAAAAAAAGGTTAAAAGGGATTATTGTTTATTTGTTTCTTTTTCGTTCTTCTCTCCTTTACAAGAGCTAGCAATCGTTGGCCACTGTTGTTGGTTGGAAAAAGTTTTAATCATTTTTATGCTCTTCTTCTTTTCTTTACTTGTAGCTCTAAGTCAAGGGTCGGTGGGACGGTTAAAATTGAACTTATATACACTAAAGGAACAAAAAATTCATGAGATGTATGCGACCCCTAATCATCACCTAAGTCGCCCTGGAATCATGGGAAAGGACCAGGAAACAGAGAGGAACAAGAGTTGGGGAGAGGAAAAAATTAGATCAATGCTTAATACCTGAGGTTAAGTAATCTTTCTACAGATCTATGTCACATCTTATCTTTATCTGGATCACAAAAGGGTTAGATAAATTTGAGAATGTTTAATCTTGCATAAAGATAGTTTACTCTGCATTTTGGTTATGTTTCAACTTTAAAGACATTATTGGGCTATAAGAGAGGGGGTTATTAAAATCGGAACGAGAAATGAAGGATGATGTGACGTTTTAGTCGAGTGGGAACACCACCCCACCTATATGGGAATGGGAAAGGAAGTGATAGATCACCAAATGGAAGCTACACACATATATTAATCAGGGAGGTGTGGAAAAACCATTACAATGCTAGAGAAGCAAAAATGAAGGAAATGTAACATTGATATGAAAATAACATAAGTGTATGAAGAGTGAGACGAATCCCTCACTTTAACTCTCATATTTCTTTACATGTATAATATGATTGAGCCAGATGACTTGGTACATCATTCCAAATCGTCGTGTATTACATGGCAAGTCTATGTAAAACTATATACATTGTACACTTGATAGACATCTAATTGGGATAAAACACACGTATAAGTATATGCCCGCTTAATATCAATAACAACTTAGGTTGTGTTTGATTTCGGTTGACCCGACTGACTCGACTGACTGGCTGACTTGGTCAGCGGGTCAACCTGTTTGATGTGCGTAATACTCCAGCTGACCGGGTCCATTTTATCTGACCCAAACCTAAAATTTTACTAATCTGACCCAAGACCCATCCACCCCCTGCGCTTCTTCAACCTCGCGACCCCCCACCTGCGCGACCACCCACATGCATCTTCAACCTCCAGCTGACCGCCTCCCCTTCGCGACCCCCTCGGCAGATCCCCCTTGCGGCTTCGATGTGTTTGTTTGGATTATGTTTGATTTATGTTTAACTTGTATTTTGTACATTTTGAATTTTAAGCTATTATGTTATTTTTATAAATTTGACTATTTTTATTGATTACACAACACCAGTTAAATTCAAACTCGTGAGAACAACGGAGCAATATGATTTTTTTTATCATTCAGCAGAGTCAGTCAAGTACTAAATCAAACAACCAAGTTTCAGTCATATGCAAACTCAGTCAGAACTTCTAACTGTGTCAGCTTCTGACTCAGTCAGATCCTACTGAGTCAGCAGTAATCAAACAACTCCTTACACGGACGCGTATAAGTGTGTAACAAATCTATATATGACATAGTACTCATATGATATGTGGTATTGTTGTCTAACAAGTAACAAATGTATTTGATTTTCGGAGGGTGATCTCTACCTCCGGGATCTTTGTACCCACGAAGAATACGCAAGACGCGGGCAAATGTCATCTTTCAAATTCTCATTCTCATCAGCAATCACACTAACCAAAACTTTCAAAGCCCTTTCATTTCTTTTTGTCACCAAGAACCCTAAAAAACCCCTAATTCCATCGTCAATTTCACCCAAATTAATGGCTTCTTCATGGGCCTGCTCCAGATGCACCTTCATTAACAAAGATTCCCTAAAACCCACATGCGAGATATGCTCATCATCAAAACCATATTCACCAATTTCATCCTCATCTCCATCATCTTCATCAAATAAAGAAAAATGGTCTTGTAAAGCTTGCACCTTTTTGAACCCATATAAAGTATCAAACTGTGAAATTTGTGGGACCAGGAACTCATCGTTTTCGTCAAATTTGAGTCTTGATGATGAAGAATTGGAGTCGGGTTCCTCCGCTGTGGGGAATGTTTTCTTGCCTCTGTTACAAAGATGTACTGATTCTAAGAGGAAGAGTGGGGATGACCCAGTTGAGATTGTTGATGATTCTGTTGATTTTGGTGTCTCTCGTGGGTTCAAATCGGCTAAAGGAAAGGTGGTTGATTCTGGTGAGTTCAAACTATTGTTGCTTATGTTTTTAATTGATTATACTAGCTCTTATTGTGTTCTTGCTATGAGAGACATTATGATAAAACATATAGAATCTTTTAATTTTATAAAGAGGTGCTTCATGTATGTGCTTTTTTGATTCACTTATGGCTGTAATCTTTGTTGAACAATCATATAGGGTTGTTTTATTTCTAATGGAATTCATTGCTGATGTGATTAAGTCATTAGTTAGCAATATTGTATCATTTAGTAGTGTGCTTTCACAAATTAGAGATGTCATTTCCTACTTTATGAAACTGAAATTGTGGATTTTGATTTTGGTTGTGCTTTGTGTAACACAGTTACAGTTGATGATGAGTGTATTGTTGTGGGAGGGTCTCGTGAGCCTAAAGCGCTTGATAAAGCACTGGTTGCATCTGGTAAGCTTAGATACTTGAAATCATGCTATTGTAATCTCCATCAATAATATGTTGTTTGGTATTTATTTCACATGGTTTCATTTATCTAATATTATACATCCTCTATACTCAATTTCCTGGACCCATCTTCATTTTAATGATTACATGATGTGGTTTTCAACTTTTCATACAATAATGTTATTGAATGTTTGGCAGATGCAATTCAGTCAAAAGATGATTTGAAGACACTAAAGATTTTGAGTTACAATGTTTGGTTTGCTGAAGATATCGAGCTTCGTATAAGGATGAGAGCAATTGGTGACATTATTCAATTGCATTATCCAGATGTTATATGTTTGCAGGTATTGTCTACAGCAATTTCCTTTTATGGGTGCTTATGTAAAGATTGAATTGTCTATAATGATTTCCTATTCACCCTTTATTTTCTTCACAGGTCAATAACATTATTAAAGGGGATTTTTGAAAATTTTATCAATAATAAACTATATGCTAAATCAATTGTTGGTTATTTTTCATCCTTGTTTATGTGATATCTTTTATCTTGTAGGAGGTCACCCCTGATATCTATGCCATTCTTCAAAGATCCAATTGGTGGAAGTTGTATAAATGCTCACTTTCTTTTGAAAAGGCTCTTACAAGGCCATACTTTTGCATGCAGGTTAGTTTCGGTCATACGACTATCTTGATGACGCAACAGCAAGTTGCTAATATGATCACAAATTGTTTACCTTTTATCATCTATGATCTATTTTATGAGAGAAGCGTGTTCGACTTTTGACTTGATGTAATGAAATTTGCAGCTTAGCAAATTGCCTGTGAAAGCCTTCAGTTGTAAGCAATTTAGTTATTCTGCAATGGGGCGAGAGTTATGTATTGCAGAAGTTATGTCTCAAGGAAATACTCCTTTGGTAGTTGCTACATCCCATCTCGAGAGCCCATGTCCTGGCCCACCAAAATGGGACCAAATGTACAGCAAAGAACGTGTAAAACAAGCACAGGAAGCCGTTGCATTTCTCAAGGAAAACCCGAATGTGATATTTTGTGGTGATATGAATTGGGATGACAAATTAGACGGCGAGTTTCCACTGCCAGATGGATGGATTGATGCATGGACTGAATTGAACCCGAACGAAGTAGGATGGACCTATGATACAAAGTCAAACCCGATGCTGTCTGCTAATAGGAAGCTGCAAAAACGTCTTGATCGATTCTTGATCAGTTTGCGTGATTTTAAAGTTGAAGGTATTAAAATGGTGGGGACTGAAGCTATACCAGAAGTGACATATATGAAGCAGAAGAAGGGAGGGAAAGAATTGGAGCTTCCTGTTTTGCCCAGTGATCATTTTGGTTTGCTGTTAACTATGGCTGCACTATAGCTCTAATGGTTTTCTTGAAAGTGACGTTTATGTGTCTGTATTGACGACTGATGACTAATCATGAGGCATGCATTTTGTGGATCGATTGTTTACACATGTTTTGTCAAGTTCTTTTATGAATATGTACGCGTGCCAACGTTACTTGCAATATATAAATGCTTGCCAACTTTCAAATGTTGCTTATGAGTTATGATCACTATTGTATACTAATTACTAGAGCACATCTCCTAAGTAGCTGCTTAAACGTTGAGTTCATTAATGTTTGAAAGGTCTTTGACTCTTTGGTGTATTTGTAAGGCCATGTGACATTACAAAAGAAAAAAAAACCTTAAAAGTGTTCGTTTTATGGAGTTACCTTCACGCATTTGAATTTGATGGCTGAGGTCGAGTTTTGAAATCACTACAACTCCTCCCATCTTAAGTCATTGCTTAACATATTGAGGACACTCTTGAAGTCACATTTGCACCACAATATCCATTTTGAACGTATTAAGTTCCAATACCTCAAGCTTAGCTCATGAGAAATATTTCGAATAGAGCCTGACTCGGTTTGAGGTTCCGCACGTTTATTATTTAATTATTTTAATTATGAATTTCTATAATTAAGTTTATATATATTTATAGTTATACTCTTTTTATATAATATTTATTCTTATCACAATATTATATATAATAATATACATATAATAATAATAATGATAATAATAATAATAATAATAATAATAATAATAATAATAATAATAATAATAATAATAATAATAATAATAATAATAATAATAATAATAATAATAATTTAAATAAAATTATATTTAAAGAAGCTCGTTTAGGCTCGTGAACCTACTTAAGCTCAATATTTTAAGCTTGGGCTCGAGCTTGTTTATAAAACGAGCCATATTTATATTTGTTTCAATTTAAGCTGTTAATAATTCGATTCCAAGTATCTCGAAAGCCATTTTATTCGTTTACACTCCCCACTCCCCGATAGGTAAACCTAAAGTTGTGACCAAGTTGAGATTAACAAAAAGGTCAGGGGCTAACTATGAAACAAACAAGAAACTATAAGTAAAGAGGAAAAAAGAAGAGAGGGGGAAAACAAACCAAAACAACAAACAACCACCGCCGCCGTCGATACCCTAACGACTGAACCCTCACCGCCGCAACCACCACCACCGTAACCATGGCGGACGTAGTGCAATACAGGCTCGAGCGCATGGTCAACGAGCTCGACGACCTCGAGCGCCGCGGCATCTTCTCCCGCCGCGAGATCGCCGAGATCGTAAAACAACGGCGGAAGTTCGAGTACAGACTCAAGCGACCGAGCCCTCTGAAGCAGGATTACTTAGCCTACATCGACTACGAGAAGTCGCTCGACGCCCTCCGCATCCTCCGTAAGAAGGCCGTCATGCGTGAGCTCAAGAAGAAGAGTGAAGACGGAAAAGAAGGTGTTAAGAGGTCCAAGATGAAGCAGTCGTCTTCTGATTTTGCTGGTGTCTCCAGGATTGTGGAGATTTATCGGTTGGCTACTGATAGGTTTAAAGGAGATATTGAGCTGTGGTTTCAGTATCTGGAGTTTTGTAGACAGAGAAAAAATGGACGTATGAAGAAGGTATTCTGTCTGTTATTAACTTAATCTAACAGTTTAGTTTCTGTTTCTATTCGTTGTTGTCTACTGCTATTGTGTTGCTTATGTAAGTTGGAGATATGCATTTTAGCTTTTGGTGATTAGGGTATGGAGAAATTAGATATTTTTTTACTGTTTGTTTGATTAGTGTTTGAGTGAAGTAGCCTTAATATGTGTAGAAGGAAGTCACGAGTGAAGAAGAATTAGTATACAAAATCTGACTCTGTATCTCATAATTGCCATGAATGAAGCATAAGTCACTAAGGTTTTATGATATTTGGCATTGTTGAATCTTTTTGGTGATTTAACTCTTGGTTCTATGCTGTAAAATGAATTAGGGCTGGTTTGATTTTTTATGTAATTTGAATGTTTCACACTATATTGTTTGTGTGTCTCTCAGGTTCTGGCTCAGGTGATCAGATTTCATCCGAAAGTACCTGGGGTTTGGATTTACGCAGCTTCATGGGAGTTTGACCACAACTTAAATGCTGCAGCTGCTCGTGCACTTATGCAAAGTGGTTTGAGATCATGCCCAAAGTCTGAAGCTCTATGGGTGGAGTATCTTCGAATGGAGCTCACATACCTTAATAAGTTAAGTGCTCGCAGGGCGGCTCTTGGAGAAGATGTGGGCACATTGGTTCCTGATCGTCTTGATCCTGAAGATAAACAATGGCGAGAAGAAAACAAAGAATTATTTATGCGGATCGATGAAGAAAGTGAAGATAATAAAGATTTAGATGTACAAAATGAGGAACTGAAACAGAAAATTGATATATTCCGGGAACAAGGATTGAACATTCTTCAAACTGTTTACAAATGTGCAGTGGAAGCACTTCCTTCGAGTTTCAGCCTGAGAACACAGTTTCTGGAGATACTAGAGGCAACGAACTTGGCAAATTCAGAAAATATGCAAAAAGAGATACTTGCTGACATGAAAAGTGAATTTTCAAAAGAACCAGTGTACTGGGACTGGCTTGCAAAATATGAAGCAGCTGGACGTAAGAGTACACAAGATGTAAAGAAAGAAATTACGCCTGATCAGTTATTTAAGGCAATTCAGGTATGCCGCCCTCTTATCGAAGTTAAAGACCTTAATTCCTATCTATATGTGTTTTGTAATGTTAATTTCTGGAGCTTCAAGACGCATGTTCATTTTTTGTGTGTGTAGGTTTATGATGAGGCTTTGAAGATCATACCATCATCTACAATGTTTGATCTATATATTAAATTCTTGATGGACATAATTGGTAGAAATGGACACAGTCAAAGTTCTAGGCTTTCTGATTCATCTGACAATTACATAGATCCTGTTACACATGTTTTAATGATCTTTGACAAGGCTCAAAGGATGGGTTGCATTTCTGAAGATCTTGCTTGCCAACACGTTTCTTTTTTGTTACAACTTGGGAGATCAGATGATGCTAGAAACATGGCAGAAAAACTTTGCAATGGAGAACTTGCGGAAGCAGTAAATTTGTGGGTTTTGCGCCTTTCACTAGAGATGAAACGTATTAGAACACCAAGCAAAGCTGATTTGTCATACCTGTTTGATCTCTTGCAAAATCCTCTAAGAAAAGTGTCTGTTTCGCAAGCTGAGGGCCTGTGGCTTATGGTATGTGAAAAATGCCCTTGTTTCGTTTCCTCATTATCATTATATAGTTATGTTATTTTATCACAAATCTTAAAAATTAGAAGCTTTGTGTATACCTACATTACTGCATTGCTGTGCAGGGCTTGAAATATTTTTTGAATCACAAGCGCCATTTTGACAAGTTGGTGGATATTGCTCAAAGTTCATTGATCAGAGACGGTGGTAGTGATGATGGGTTCTCCCTCTCATCTGCAATTGTGAACTTTGTTTTACAGAAAGATGGAATCTCGAGAGCAAGAGACATGTATAAGCGGTATGTCATTAACCCACCCTCTAGCTGCCAATCATCAAATGAGTAATATATATGTCATTAAATTTTCAGTTCTATAAAATGACTTGTTTATTAGACGGCCAGTATTTAGGCTTAAGTATAATGCAATATTCATGATCTTGAAAATGCAGGTTTTTTGCTTTACCTCGGCCCGGGCTTGTTTTATATAGAAGCTGCATTGAAATGGAACTGAACCTTGCATCGTCTGCTGGTGCGAAAAAGGTCAATCTTGTAGAAGTCCGCAAGTTATATGAAGCTGCACTTTCAACATATGACCAAGATGTGAGTTTGTGGCAAGATTACCACTCCATGGAGTCCAAGGTAAACACTAAGTTTGTTAGAATAATAATAATGCAGGAAATGTAACTACTAAACATTAAGGTTTCATGTAAATTTTTGTTGTTTAATTTGTATATTTGGTGTGCAGATGGGGACATCAGAAACTGCTGCTGCTGTCCATTGGCGCGCACGAAAGACACTTAAAAACAATGCTAAGTTACTGATATGATAATATTATGAACGAGAGGTTTGCAATTGTGAATCACTCACAGTTTTGGAAGGTCTGCGATTGCCATTGCAGAAAGCAAGTCCTTGAGAAATGTAACAATTGTTTTATTAGCAGGATAATCAAAGTGTTGGTTTGATTTGGACCATAGTGTTGAACTGTTGATGTTAATACACATTTTCACAACTGAGCCGATAGGGCCACCCTCCACACCTATATCTCTCTGAAAATGGTGTTTTTTTTTTTTTTTTTTAATTTATTTATTATCGAACCTCATAAAAGGGCTTATTCTATTAGCGATTCGGCTCCTGAGATATCAGTTAAGGCTGGTGAGACGGATCCCTTTTACAACTTGATCTGTTTAAGGCCGTTTTCAAATTGTTTTTGATCCTTTTAACAGTTTAAACTCTATTACAACTTGTATACAATCTGTCTGTCTTGTTTAAATAAGTTCGTTAATGGATTGTGTTAGATTATATAACTTTAAGGTAATGTTTGGTATGAGGTAATAAAGAAAGAAAGGGAATAACTCATTCAAGGGGAATGAAAATAGGAACGTGTCACCCTTTGTTTATTTTTCATTCCTTTCCATCTTCATCGCTAGTTTCTTGATTTTGCCCTCCACGATTTTCCCTTGAGTTCAATAAATCGAAGATTTCACAGCCTTTCATGAATTGCAAATCCAGCCAATTTCATCTGTCTTCTCGTCTTCTATGAAGCAAGTGGCTGTTGTTAAGCATCTTCGAATCTTCAAGTAAGGATTGTATTATTTGTTATAAACGCTTTTGATTTCGATTTCGATTGAAAATTTTGGATTGAAGTTTCATGGGATTTTGATTTCGATGGTTCAATTGCTTTGATTTTAAGCAATTTTATGATATCAATGATTCAAATGTTGGGTATAGTTGATTCGATTTCTAATAAGTATTGTCGATAGCTTTATTAATCTATTGTTTGAATGCATTCTAGGTGAATTTTGTTTGAGATTGTGAATTGCAAGGAAATTATGGATGGGTTGTACTCTGGTAATCGTGTTTAGATCTCAACTTATTTGTGATTTTGTGTCGGTGGGAAATTGTTGATGGTAGATCGTTAACGGACATTTTTGTTTTGATTGGATGTGTGGTTTATGCTCATTTATTTAAGCTAATATGGTGATCACGTTGACCTCTGTAAAAATGAAAATGATAGTTGTAGGAGATCATTGATGGTAGATTATTAACAAAGTTTGTTATTGTTATGATTTTAGATGTCACTAGGCTTACAGTTTGACTTGAAATGGATGTGCAATTAGTGTTTTTTAATTCTAGTTTATATAATCATATTGAAATATGTAAATGATACTAGTAGGAAATCATTGATGGCAGATTGATAATGAAGCTTATCACTCTTAACATCACATGTCAAATGGCTTACAATTTTACTTCATATTGATATGCAATTCACAACTCTTGATTCAAGTTCATGTGATAGCCAAATTAAACTGTGTAAATGATATTGGTAGGAAATAATTGATGGTAGATTGTTTACATAGACACATAGTTCATTACCAACAGCAAATGTCTAGGGGGTTATATTTTGATTTCAAATTGATATGTAATTTATACTTTTTATTTCAAGTTCACAATAGTGTTAAATTCTAAAAAAAAAAAAATCAGAAGTGGTCACTATAGAAGCATGTTCTATAAGAGGCTCCTGCTTAAAATCTAATTTTTGAAGGATAAGTTGTTCTTTTGAGTAGAAAATTATAACTATTCTTTTGACCACCTGGGAGGATTTAGCTTAGTTACCACAGGGGCAAGAAAACCATCAAATCCATTGTATAAATTCTTTGAGCACCTGAGAGGATTTAGCTTAGTTACTTGGGAGGATTTTTATTATCTAAAATGCATACACATCTGTTTTACATAATTTTAAATTTAATGATATTGATGATCATGCCATCATGGTTTAGATTTAAGAGATTTCAATATAAATTGATACTGGAGGTTATTTTCAAAGTTAATTGGTTACATTTTATTTGTTAATTTTGCATTATTGAGATTGTGTTAATTTTGCATGATTGAGATTCTGTGTGTTATCCTTTTCTTAAAAATAAGTTAACGTTTATATTAAATTATGAGAAATTCAATAGTAAATATATTGTCATATGAATATGCATAAATACTTCTATTTGAAATTATTGCAGTTATGTCTAGATGTAATCTAAAAAGATTAAAAAAAAACAAAAAAAAAAAAAAAAAATTAGCTGTATTTTGTGCGTTGTGGCTTCATATACTAAACATGGTTAGTTGGTATATTCGAGCAATTCAAACAGTTATTAGCATATTTTTAGATATGAGTCCAACTTGACCTCGCTACAAGATGTTCTACCCTAAAAGAAAAGAATATATGCACAAATTAGTGTATGAAAGTGATAAAACATGTCTTCATCAACTAAGAATGAATAGAGTAACTTTCGTGACACTTTGTAATATTTTGGAGACGAGTGGAAAGTTGAAGGCGTCTAAGTATCTCGAAGTAGATGAACAAGTTGCAATTTTTCCTATATGTTTTGGCACACCATGTGAAGAATCGAGTGGCGAAGTTTCACTTTCATCGATTAGGAGAGACTATCAGTAAGCATTCCAACAATGTATTAAATGCTGTCATACGATTGGAAAATGAACTATTGAAGAAGCCAAAGCCAATACTTTAACATATGAAAGATGGAAATGGTTTAAGGGATGATTGGGGGCAATAGATGGGACACATATAAGTGTACAAGTACCAGAGGAAGATAAACCGAGATTTCGTAATCAAAAAGGAGAAAGAACAACAAATGTACTTGCTGCTTGCACACATCACATGTAGTTATTTATGTATTACCAGATTGGGAAAGATCTGCGACCGATGGTAGAATACTTCGTAGTGCTATGATCCGAGAGAGTGGATTGCAAGTACCTGAAGGTAACTAATGCCGGGTACACCAATGGAGAGGGATTTCTTGCACCATTTCAAGGTCAAAGATATCATCTTAATACATGGCTAAATGGACAAAGACCGGAAAAGCCTGAAGAGTCTTTCAACATGAAGCACTCAGCAGCAAGAAATGTCATCGAACGATGTTTTGGCGTTTCGAAGAAAAGATGAGATATACTTAGAAGCCCATCTTTCTATCCGATTAGAACACAAAATAAGATTATACTTGCATGTAGTCTTATGCATAATTTTATTCGAAGAGAAATGACATGTGATCCTTTTGACGACGATAAGTTTATTGACACAAATAATGATGCAGACGATGAATATCTTGGATCACATGTGGAACATATTACGACAGTGTAGACCTCAAATGAATGGAAAAACTTCAAACAAAATTTGGCAACGTCAATGATTAATGCATGGACATCTAGACATAATTAATTTATTTAGATTATTATATTTTTAGTTATGATTTTTCATAATGTTTATTTAGTGGATTTTAGTTTTAGAACAAATTTAAATGTTTTAATATGATTGTTATTTATACAACAAGTGAATATTTCCAGAAAAAAATAAAAAAATGGAATGAAAAGGAAGATGAGAAGCTTGTTGCAGCAATGCTTGATGTGCTCAATTTAGGTTCCAATTACAAATCAGATAATGAGTTTAAACCTGGCTTCTTTAATGCAGTGGAGCAACAACTAGCAATCTTACTTCCTTAAGCTAGCATAAAAGTGAAACCACATATAGAGTCACAAGTAAAAAATATTGAAGAGTGATTGGTCTGTGATACATGATATGATGTCATGGAACATTACAAGTGGTTTTGGTTGGGATTATAACAACGACATGCTCGACGCTTCACAACCTGTTTGGCAAGCTTATATACAGGTATTGAATAGTTACTTATGATTGTAGCTTTTATATACAAATTTAAGATATAAAATGCAACATTTTATGGTTATTTAACGATTTATGGCTACTTTGTTTGTATATAATTATTTTGTTAGTTTGTGATATGGTTTGTTAGGTGCATAAAATGCAGCAAAATAGAGAGGAAAGAGATTTCCTCATTACTGAGACTTGTGCATAGTATTTGGTAAAGATCGGGCAAATAGAAGAGATGCTCAAACAATTGCTAATATATTATCTGACATAAACAGAGAAGAACCAGAGGCTACCGACGGATTAGATGATATAAATGTTATTCAACCACTAAACAACCCTTCATATGCTATTTCTATAGAAGAATCAGGTATACAACGAAAAAGAAAAATACGCAATAGTTGGGATCCTCTAATGAACAGTTTATAAGAGTCGGCGAAATAATTGGTGCAGAGATTAGGGAGGCTACAAATATATTTAATAGAGTTTTTGGTACAGAAAGCAACAGAGAGGAACTTCGTAACAATCTTTTTGCAAAGATGAACAAAGTTGAAGGTTTAACCATTCGTGAGTGTGATAAAGCTGTTTGTAAGCTCGCACAAAATGAAGAGTTGATGATATTTTTTTTAAAGTTAATGAAGAACACAAACTTGGATTAGTGAAGAACATGCTTGATGATACTGTTTGACGTGATATATCATGACTTTTGGATTATTTTTAGTTCATTTTCGTGGCCAAATTCGGATGTTTTTAGATTTTTTTAATTATGTTCTTTTGGATAATTCTTGATTTTTTAGTTATAAATATTTTATCTCGTGCCATTCAAATTTTTTTTTTATCTCGTAATATAATTTATGTTATGAAGATTGATAGTTTTTTTATTTCAAGGCAGAGGCGTTTTTGTCATTATAAATGAATTTCATTTCATCCTTTGTTTTTTTTTGTATACCAAACAACACAAAGTAATAATTCATTTCATTCTCATAGGGCAACCAAACATGACAATGGAATGTAATGATTCATTTCAATCATTCATCCATTCTATTCTCACATCCATTCCATTCTCACATCCATTTCATTCCTTTGTTCATTCCATTATTCCATACAAAACAGACCCTAAACGTATCTGTTTTAGATTGATGTAGGTTTATGGGATGTGTTTGGATGAATCAATTTAATTGATGTAGGTTTATGGGATGTGTTTGGCTGAATCAATTTAACTTGTCAATACGAAAAAAAAAAGAAACGTCAAACTTGGAATGATCCCTCCAAACATAAATATCCCAATTTTATTGAGCCAAAACCTCAGGTTATACCAAATAAAGTGAAAGTGACAAGTGAACTTTCATATTAGTGCAAATATACTATAGGAGAAGAAATACATCAAAGATTAATAAAAAGTTTTCTTCAACGTATGATCTAAATAAAAATATTGTATAGTAACTAACATTTAATAGAAAAACATATAAGCTGAAAACAAGTAGCATATGAGTAATCATTTTACATAAAAATCTTCACAATAATTTAAAAAGTTATGTATATGAAATGTATGGCATCCCATGACCCATCCCACTAACTCTAATCATCGATGAAAAGGGCTTACCACTACTCCTTAACACCACTCACCAATGATGGGTTTTGATAACAACCAAAGTTTCTCCACCACCCACTGCTTTTACTTTTTCACCTATTAATTTTCTTTTAAATATTTACTTTACAGGAAAAATATTAACCCACATATGAGAGTGTTCTTGAGAAAACCAATAGTTATGTGAAAACTAAAGAAAACCACGAAAACCAATAACATAATTCATAAATTTTTTGTTGTTTGAATTGTTAAAAGGTTATTTAAGTTTTTGTTATACGTTGAACATAAATACGAAAATGAAGTTTTAGGTATATGTAACACTATGTCGAATAAAAATCGGTTACGTATACGTAACCTATGTGTGACGTATATGTAAAACCATGCTACGATTTTACATTTCATCCATACTTTTATTTTTTATATATTCATACACAAATATAAATGATGATGATAAAAAAATTGTAAATTATATAGTCGATTTCATTGTTTTTCTCTCATTTTCATATAATATTATAGTGTTTTTAAGATTCCTCGTCCACCCACATATGTACAAATTTATTTTTAAAACTCTTAACAAAAACCCATCCAGATTTGCCTTTCTTCAACAAAGGAAAGCAGGGTAGCTCTCTAAGGTCACCTGTAAGTTCAATATTAATCATTGTTTCTCTTCTTTTCTGGTCAGTTAACCTGCGTTTGGTGTGAATTCGTTGTGCGTTGGGTAAAAGATCTGTTTCTAGATTATAATTATGTGAAAAGATTGAGTGTTTGTTCATGTGGGGCTAAACCCTTTTACAAATTTGTTGCTGGAATGCTAAGTAGTTAGAAAGATTGAATCTTTGTTGATCGTCGAATCTGATTTGGGGTTTCTTATCTCATTTCGTTGAGGCTTTTTGTCAACAGTTGTGCTGCAATTTGTCAGATCAAAATGTGATAAGTGATGGATGATGAATTCGTATATAAATTAATGGGTTGATCATGTTGTAAAGTTAAGAGCATTTACTTACTTGAAGTTGGTGCGTTTGATTCTTGTCTATTTGGTTGTTTTAGTTCTTGATCTTAGTAACTCCTGATTGGAATAAGTATAATCAAGATTCATATACATTGTTTAATAGCACTTGATGAATGAAGAACCTTCGTGATTGTGATTCCAAATTTGCTTCTTTGTGATTAATTTAAGATTATTGAGATCAATGAATTTGCTTATGATCTTGAATTCATGAGACTTGGTTTTCACCATACTGATAAATTTTATTTTGTTTGTTTCTAAAGAATAAAGCACAATGAGGGGAGGGCTATGGCAACTAGGTCAATCAATCACCCGTCGGCTTGGTCAATCTGATAAAAAGACCATTGTCCGCAGGTGCTATGCCTCAGAGGCTGACCTCAAGAAGACCGTTCTGTATGATTTCCACGTTGCCAATGGTGGAAAGATGGTACCTTTTGCTGGTTGGAGCATGCCAATCCAGTACAAAGATTCAATCATGGAATCCACTATAAACTGCAGGGAAAACGGTAGTCTTTTTGATGTTTCACATATGTGTGGGCTAAGTCTTAAAGGGAAAGACTGTGTCGCGTTTCTTGAAAAGCTTGTGGTTGCTGATGTGGCTGGACTTGCTCCTGGTACCGGCTCACTCACCGTTTTCACAAACGAGAAAGGTGGAGCTATTGATGATTCTGTGATCACTAAAGTGACCGATGATCACATTTACTTGGTTGTTAATGCGGGGTGTCGAGATAAAGATTTGGCTCACATTGAAGAACATATGAAGGCTTTTAAAGCCAAAGGTGGAGATGTAAGCTGGCACATTCATGATGAGAGATCTCTTTTGGCTCTTCAGGTTAGTAATTATAATTATATCTCGAGAACTAGATTTTTGATTCAGATTTGTATCTTCTTTTTGTCGGTTAGCTGATTAGCTTGCTAATGAATCTGTTAAATGTTCTATAATATGTATTCCTGTATTCCATTTTGTTGCTGTGGTGCAGGGTCCTCTTGCAGGTTCTACTCTTCAGCACTTGACTAAGGACGACTTGAGTAAAATGTACTTTGGGGACTTCCGTATTATTGATATCAATGGTTCCAAATGTTTTCTAACTAGAACTGGGTACGTTTGCTCTTTACTAAAGTGATTATCATGACTATGAGATAATCAAATGCTTAAGCCTAGAGATAGTGAAGTTAGTTTATACATATATATTTTATTGATATATGGAATTCTTACAGGTATACTGGTGAAGATGGATTTGAGATTTCTGTTCCCTCAGAAAATGCAGTTGATCTTGCAAAAGCAATTCTAGAGAAATCTGAAGGCAAAGTGAGGTTGACTGGGCTTGGTGCGCGTGACAGTCTTCGTCTCGAAGCTGGGTTGTGTCTTTATGGCAATGACATGGAGCAACACATAACCCCTGTGGAGGCCGGGCTCACATGGGCCATTGGCAAGAGAAGACGGGCTGAGGGTGGTTTTCTCGGAGCTGAAGTGATCCTGAAGCAAATTGCTGATGGTCCTGCAATCAGGCGAGTTGGGCTTTTCTCAACAGGCCCACCAGCCCGGAGCCACAGTGAGATTCAGAACGAGCAGGGGGAGAACATTGGTGAGGTTACTAGCGGAGGGTTTAGCCCGTGCTTGAAGAAGAACATAGGCATGGGGTATGTGAAGTCAGGATTGCACAAACCAGGTACCAAACTCAAGATTGTGATCCGAGGGAAGACGTATGAAGGGTCGGTTACCAAAATGCCCTTTGTACCCACGAAATACTACAAGCCAGCATAATCTTTCCTTGTGTAGTTTCGAAGTTGTGATGGCTATTTCCTTTACATTCACCTGTTTTTGTTAAATTTGAACTCTGCAAGCCTGCAATCTTTGATTTTGTGGTTCTAACACTTTTCTGGTTTAAATTGGAAGAGTATCTGTTTTCATGGTTTCATACTTTCATTAAGCCATTAGTTTTGAGTAGCAAATAACCATGAAATAGGCAGAAGGAGAAATGGAAAGCAAAACAGATGGTATCAAGATCGAAGCATGATGTGTTAAAAGAGCATTTAGCATGTAGTTTTAGATTAGTTTGCATCAAAAAACAAACTTTATATTCCAACACGTGCGATAATGGTCTGGAATCCCTTCGAACAAACGTCAGAAGCAACTGTTTGATCGGCCAACCTAACTCGTTACACTGCAAGAATCTTAAATGCACCATGAGGAACCAACAGAAGGAAATGCATCATCAAGACGTCACATTATACCTATCGCCCATGAGGTGCACATGATAGGGTGCAACACCAAACATTTTGAATTCATAGAAGTAAATACCATAGAAACCTCCTAACTATAAACCCTCATAGAGTTTTAGAATCCTTACATGTAGGGTTGCAAACGAACTGAACGTTCAGCGAACAGTTCGTGAACCGTTCGGCGGAAAGTTCGTTTATGTTCGTTCGTTTAGTAAATGAACGAACACGAACAAGAAAATTTCATTCGTTTAGTTAAACGAACGAACATGAACACAAATCGCGTTCGTTCATTTATGTTCGTGAACATTTGATAGTGTGTTCGTTTATGTTTGTTAATATTCGTTTGTGAACGTTCGATAATGTGTTCGTTTATGTTCGTTAAGGTGTTCGTTTATATTCTTAATTATTGTGTCAGTTATTTTTATGACTATTATATCAATTATTTTTTGATATTTATGTTAACTACTTATTTATTTTTGATTGATTTTGTGTAATGTTTGTAATAAAAGATGTAAATTTTATTCTAAAATAAATCTATAATAGTTTGTATTCGTTTATGTTTAGGTTCTTTGTGTTCGTCATGTTCATGAACAGTTGTTTGTGTTCGTTTGCTTTTGTCTATATTCATTTGCGTTCGGTAAGTGCTCGTGAGCAGTTTATGAATATGTTTATTTTCTTAATGAATGAACACAAACAAGAAATCTTGTTTGGTAAGTGTTCGTGAACAAGTCATGAACAAGTTTATTTCTTAACGAACAACACGAACAAGGCTTTGTTCATATTCGTTCGGTTCACTTGCAGCCCTACTTACATGTCCTATAACAAACACTTTCTAAATTTAATATATTTGGAATTTTTAAAAAGAAATAAAAAATATCCCAACAAATTATTCACGGGTATTTTAAATTTTTTACAAATGTATACAACTAGATGGTTTACCCGCGCGTTGCGGCGGGATTTTTGTCGGTGTATATTTGTCACAATGTGTTAATTGATCTAAATTTAAGTTGCAACCTCATCGTTTCAAACGGGCACCATAAGAAAAATTCAATCCGCAACCTTTTCTGTAAATTTTGACCCAAACAAATCAGAAAAACATGCAATTACAGATGCAGTGAGATTATTCTTTATAAAATACAATCTACTATCTCACCCATTACAAAAGGGAAACCAAAATCCTACTTTTCTTTTAAAAATTAGATTTCTCTAAGAAATTGGATGCATGGACTAACAAATCGCAGCCTCCACGAACTATTAAAATAAAACTCTAAATTATCAATAATCAAAAGTAATAACAGAAAGTAATCTTATTGGAGAAGAGTATCTATAAAAATTCCAAAAGAAAACCGCTAATACTAAGACTTCATTAAAATCCAAATAAACACTAATAAAATTCAAGTGAATTCGTTATAGTAGATAAAGAGGCAATGATAAACTCATGAAATCTCAGTAAAAAGATCTTAGGATGCAAAAACATTCAACACACATACCATAAGAATGCCCTAGAAGACCAAATCAACATTAGTATTTCCATTTCAATTACATGATATTACTAAGCTTAAAATAGGTCCATTAAAATTATATGATCGTTATGACTAAGCTTATATTTATAGCCTAAGCTTGAAACACACCCATTACAATAACATTATATGACTAAGCTTCCATTTCCATGTCAATTATATTAATTTGCATTTCAATTCCCAGCCAAGTTAATGTACAACTTTGTAAATATAAACTCCCACATTTAGTTATTAAGGTTCTCCATCACTATAAATCTTGATGGATGTGAATAACTAATTATGTGTTTAAACAAACTATATGGTATGTAACTATGTAAGAGTTAATATATCTATATGGTATGTAAGAGTTGATCTCTACACTTTCTGGTTTGAATCACTTAAACTCCTGGGAAAAACCCAAAGGCCAAAACCAAAAACTCTACACACAATTGTGTTTAAAAGATGAAATATTTAAGAGTTCAAAAAAAAAAAAAAAACTCAAAATTCTGGGTTGTCATGGATAATTGCAAAATTTTGTTTTTAGTATCACACAGACAATGGTCGAAGACAACTATAATAAATCAAAAGACCTTGAGTTTGGTCACTACATAACGAACCCTTAAACCTTCAATAATCACCACTAGCTTGAACTTTCGAACCTTTAAAACTGCTATAAGAAATCAACAAATTCTTCAAATCAATCTAACTCGTGGTTCGTCTGGATTCGAGTAAGATTGAACAAACAAAGAAATCAACAACTTAGAAAAAAACAACAAAGAAAGCTCACCAAAAATGCGATCGTAACTCTGAATGACATAGGACATAACTATTCTCCAATCGGAATCTTAGAGCTTTAAGCCGACTCTCTCTTTGCTTTCTTTATCGTGATGATCCCAGCTCCTCCGCTACAGTTGACGAACTGGAGAACCCTCGATCACGATCGAAGGGGGTGCGATGGTGAACAGGGTGGTGTTTCAGGTCGGTGGCGGAGGTGTTGACGATGGTGGGCGATGGTGGTCACCTATCTGCTATGCTGGATTAAGGCGATGATGTTGTTGTGTTGGTGACAAAAGGAAGATCCATGGACAACGGCGATAGCATTATTTAACAAAGAGAGTTCCTTTTGTCTAGGTTATTGTACTTGCATTAACATGATGTACATCATGCATAAAGTAGTGTATATTACTGTACATCAAGTTGGTTTATGTATAGTATAATAATCTTTGACTGAACTATTGGCTCTATAAATTATTGCATGTATTGAGGGATAGAGGCAGTATGATGTAGAATGTACGAGGTTATGCTAACCTTACAGACTTGAATGAATTTGAGTACTATATTACTTAAACAATGCTAAATCCAAAACATACATGAAGTTTTTAAGGTGAAAATAGATTATTTTTGTAAGTGATCGACTTTGGAAACTAGTGTACTTGGAATTTAACAGCAAACAAACCATTGTTCTTGCAAAATGCAAATTACCTAGGGCGTGCATAAAAATGGTACCTAATTTTGCTAGGCATATGATGTTTTTGTCTCTCCATTTTTTCAATATAAAAGCTTATTTTGTCGTGGAAAGGCAAGTATAATATATCATAAAAATCAATCATATGATTTTTTGCTGTCATTAAGCAAGCTTGATGTAATTGTGTTAATCACTGTTTTTAAAATCGGAAATGGCAGCGAACCGGTTGTCTTATTGAGTTATTGGTCAATGGCCCGACAGCTCAAATCGAATTTAAGAATCGGATAAACTCATAAATAATTGGAAAATCAAAGATATCTATATATATCTAATGCGTAACAAAGTATGCAAATAACATATGTTTTGATATAGTTGCATTTTTAATATGATACGATGACTTAAATGTACAAATTATGAATTATAGAATACTAAATTGATAAAAAATGATTTTAAAATAAAGAATAAGAAAAATTAAAATCCGGCCCGACCATGGGATCCGGTTCGCCATCCGACCAGGTCAACTGGAAACGATCCAAATAGACATAACCATACTGGTTCACCAGTTCCTAATCAGACCAACCGATCATGCCTGCTTATAAAAACATTAATCTCATTGGTGATGATCAACTTCAAAGATTTAAGGACTATCAAATTAAACTTGAAATCAACAAGTATTCTAAGTAATAAATGAAGAAGAATGCAACAACTAACCATATGTTATAGTAAAAGTGAAAAACTATATGATAGCTTGAGAACCTTAGAATCTAAGATTGTTTCAATGATGCGACTTGGTGTTTAGGTAGTACCATAGTATGTTTTATATTGTGTTGATCATTTTAGTGTTATCTATATTATTTTAGGACAATTGTATTTACTTGTAATGCTGCCGGTAATGACGCTAGTAATAGCGTCGCTGCTAGTGTCGACAATCTGAACTTTTGTTCAGGAACAACATTGTCGTTGAAGAGATTACTGCCAAGGGTAATGTCGCTAGATGAATATGCACGTCAGTGTCGCCGGTTGAAGATTTGCAAGATTTGATCTAAAAAATAGCTTCTAGATCACAATCAAGGCCTCAAATGCAAAAATACCAAACCAATAGAATGCTTCCTAATGATCCCAAGATTGATGTGTGACGATCTTGAAGAAAAAAGAGGGTGTTGCGATGATGGGGCTATGGTGGTTTGGTGGCTATGCGGTGGTAGACGGTGGCTTGGCTCTGATACCAAGCTAGACACCGTTAGGGTTTATGTGTGTGTAATTATGTATAAGTGTTCTACGATTAGGGTTTACAAGATATAATACCCATATTTACACTACTTGCCCTCTAAATCTAATACATCTCCACTGGGATGGTTTAAATCAACATATATATGAACAAGATTTATGAAATGGTTTTTTGTCAAATGGGTAACTTTATAAATAAGTAACCAACTTTTAAATACATTTCAATTACGTAACTTAAGTTTACAAAATATTTCAGTTATATCACTCAGCTTTCATGTTTTATTTAAATTATAAGTTTTAATATTTTTAGCATGTTTTTATTTTTATTTTAGTTAGGAAATATTTTTTATTCTTTTCTTTGATGCTGATGCGGGACGACGACATCAATTTTAAGTTCTTTTTTATTTTTTAATATAGATAACATGTTTTTTTTATTTTTAATATAATTTTATAAATTGAAAATTCCGACCAGGTGCGTCTAAACCATCCTGGAGGCCCAAGGCAAATAAAAAATTTGGGGCATTCTTTTATATTCGAGAATTGAAATTGACAACTAATAAGATCATCAACTAATCAACTAATGAGGTAATTAACTAAACAACTAATAAAATAATCCAAGTTTTGAATACACAAAGAATTCTATAAAATACTTGAAACACATTTATTATCTATTCTTGAATATGTATATATAACATAGGGTGCGTAAAAAGCCACTTTGAAAATTTACAATTATATAAGATTAAAAGTAAATAATATTTGTTTATCTTTAAAATATAATTATAAAAAATTTAAAACACCTTTAAGAAGGTATTTTAACAATAAATTCAAAAAACATTTTCTCAGTTTGTTTAATGTTTCAATAAGTTTTATGCAATAAACTTGATTAGTTAAAACATGTTAAAATTTCAAAGAGAATTTAATTAAATTAGTTTAAAGAGTGAATGTTGTGCTAAAACCGTTGAACCAACAGAGATGGACCACGTTAAAGAAAACACAACAAAAATAAACCTAGACTTATCACTCATTGGATTAGAACATAAGACCTTAAGTTTTAAAAAAGAAGCACCTAACCAAATAATCTATATTAACTATTTGCTTCACAATCCGAATCTAATTTGATTATATATATATATATATATATGAACTTCCTTTTTTGTGAGAACTCTAGGAACCAATGTGAACCACTAGTTTTTAATGGTAAAATTGTAATTAACAAAAACATAATCAAAAAAATCATAAAATAAAAAATAATAAAAAAATAAAAAAAGTAAAAACACAGAAGTGTTTCTCTCGTTTCCCTCTACCATTAAAAAAAATAAAAAAAAATTATAAAAAATAAAAAAAATCTCGTTTTTTTTACGAATGTCATTTTACACATATGTAATTCTTGGAATTACACATGTGTAAAACAGAATTTACACATATGTAATGACTAATTTACACATGTGTAAATAACGGGTGGACGAATTTTTTCAAAAAAATATATCAATATGGTAGGCGTTGGAAAGATAAAAAAATAATGAAATTAATGGTGAAATTTATATGAAAAAATAATGTCATAAAAAAGTTATGAACGTTTTAAAAAAAAAGGTGGAAGTGGCATGTGACTTGCATGTGACTAAAATGTGTGGTTGATATTGGTTCCTAGAGTTCTCACTAAAAAGGGTGGTTCTCAAGATAACCCTACCCTATATATATATATATATATATATATATATATATATATATATATATATATATATATATATATATATATATATATATATATATATATATATATATATATATATATATGTTATAAAATTGGAAGGCTCATAACTTCCGGGGGCCTAAAGCTCTTGCCTATTTAATTACACTCTAGGGACGCCCCTTATTCCAACCCTCATGTCTTTTCCTTCATTACTTTCTTGACATAAGAATATTAGATCATAACTCAATTTGATGGTTTACATGTCCAATTTAAGAAAAATTTGTATGAGTAATCAAATTAAAACACTTTTAAAACTTGATAATTATTCTGTCATTTTCTCTTTGTCACATTAGACTTAAAATGCCAAATGATTAATAAGGTAATCTGATTAGCAAATGTTTATTTCAAATGATTATTTATCTATATTTAATGTGTTTTTTGAAATGTTAAAAGTGTGATATTCCAAGTGATCAAGTATGAACCATATTACAAGTTTTGCACCTAACACGCAGCTAAAATTCTAAAATCAGTACTAAGTGTTCAAACTTGGCCATAAATGTATTCCAATAGCTTAAATTTTTTAAATAAAGTACGGATAGAGAACTAGTTGGTTAAATTAGCCAATATGTTTATTAGTTACGTATTATGATTAAAATAAGCATTCTAGTGATTACAGACTAATTCTAAGGTATATAGTATGCATTAAATACTTAATAGAAAAGGAACAATGGTGAATTGGGTTATGATATCTTGTGTATTATTTGTTATTATTATGAGCGATATGCAAATTAAGTATGAGCGATATGCAAATTAAGTATATGATAATAGTTCAACGAGTGACGTATTGTGAGAAAAGAGTTAAAGTTGAAGTTAATTAAAAGTTAAAAACTTTTAAGGTAGAACTGGTAGACCTCAACGACATTTTAGTATTATAATACTGAAATTGAGATCAATGAATCTCAAAGGTCTATTGAAAGTATACATATTTGAACTTAGCAAACTAAGAGTTGGTTATTATTTCAATTATGATTATGTGAAATCTTGGTGTATGGAATTGATATAAGGAAACTATCTTTTGGATCGAGAACTTGAAAATAATTGTTTTTAAAAGGGGTTGTCCAAGTTTAATATAGTGGTGGTGTAGGCATATAAGATTCTAACCAAGTTTTCCAATATTTTAAGCTCTCACTTAGCATTTTCAATGTGTTAGGTAAATATAAACTTTCAAGTAATAAACGATTTTTGGTTGACTTGTTTATATATGCTTAAATTAGTCAGGTTTTAATGAATATAATTATGCTCTAAATTAACACCCGACTTCTAAAGTGTGAACAATACATGTAGAATCACAACTAATAGTTATTAGTTTTTGTAAACCATTAAAGTCTTCCATCACTTGTCAACTTTTGAAAAACGTAAGGCCAAGTTGTGAAATATAACAAAATCCACAACTTATATGAGATTCAATGGTAACAAGAGCATCAAATAAGAACAACAACTAAGAGCATTCGCAACTTTTGAAAAACATGGACCACCATGTTGCACATGCTGAAAATACCTACTGATCTTTCTTTCCTCATCCATTATTTCTAACTTTTTAAACTTTCTTTCTTCCGTGGCCATCCATACTTGCATACTTTTTCCTAACCTCTCTCCTCATCTCTCTAATGTTTGTAAGCAACATAAGGCTCTAGAGACCCCGAGACCATCTCCAATAAAGATTTTATTATTATTATTATTTTTTTGTGTTTTTGAGGAGAGAGAATGTGACGTGGAGAATAGAAGGGTGATGTGGAGAAAAGAGAAGAGTGTGAGAGCATTCACAGTGGATTCCTCATTTTCGATGTGAGTGTGTGTCCTATATTATGGGGGATGGTTGTTAGTGGTTGTGAGTGAATGAGAGAGAATATTTATGAGGGTTTTACCATGATTCCCCATATTTGGGGAAATATGAGGAATCACGGTACAACCCCTATAAATTTTTAATATTTTAAAAGTGGTTGTGAGTGGGGAGAGAAAAAATGTAATGATAAAGATATTAAAAAGTATTATTTAATTAAAAGAGATAGTAAAAAAATAGTGTTTTTAATGTAAATATGAGGATGTGGTTGGAAAACCCATTGTGAATGCTCTGAATTACTTCTCCAAAAACATTGACTTTTGAGTATCGAGAGGAAGATAGAAGAGAGAAGATATAAGAGAGAGGGTGATTTTTATAGATTGTGAGTAGGCATGAGAAAACATTAAAAATGATAAAAAAGTATCTAGTCAGCTAATATATTAAAAAACACCCAATCTTTAAAACCTTGAAAAATCCCTATAATAACAAAACTTAAAAACATTGCCACATTACCACTGTCTTTTTTATTTTTAACCATTCATTTTTTCTTTCTCTAATATTTCTATGTATATAATACACATAGGGTCTCGTACCAACTTATTTTGGTAGTTCATGAGAAAGAATTTGTGTCTTAAAAACATACCCCTCCGATAAAAAAACTTGATAAATATTCATATGGTTGTTTTTGAGATGTGAAACCATCTATTGGATATGGTCCAAGTGTAAAAGCTTTAAATAATTAAACATTTTTAATAGATTTGACAAGATATATTTAAATTCCACAACAACTTTACTCGATCTCTCTTTAATATTAAATTAATTAGACCAACTACTAGCCAAATAGATACAAACAAAAGCCGTAGAACCATCCTAACACTACTAGAAAACATCCATGCTACGAATATTTATGATGTAAATTTTGGTGTCACAATTTTTGACACATTTGTAACACATGTTCACGAAAATTGAAATCCTACATTGTCATTAAACTTTTGACAAAAAAACTAAAAAAACTTTAAAAGACTGTAGCTTTTGTTGTAAACCTTAGCATAACCGCAACACGATTGCTACTCAAGAGTTATATAAAATCTAATAATTAACGGTTAGGTCGCAAAAAATTAGCAATACATAGCTTTATTATAATAACTAGTTGTTTCCCCCCGCGCGTTGCGGCGGGGAACTCCTGTCGACGAACCTTTTTTTTTAACTTTAGTCCCTATTGTTTGACATTTTATACAAATAGGAGGCGCTCAACGTCCGCGGCAGCGGGAACTTCTTTGCTTCTTCTTACAATAAAATAAGGTGCTCCAGGCCTCTTGCAACCGAATATTGTTGTATCATGAGGTAATAAGCCAGTTTTAGAAAACATGTAAACATTTATTTTACCTTAAGCAATCCAAATCGGCATATCTCATTATTGCCTTTGGAGATATATCATATTTAATAAATAATAGGTAGACAATACCTCGCTTCACAAAGCATAAATTAACTAGCGTCAGCTAAAATTTCTTCATCCAAGTAAAACTCGTTAACTAAGTAAAAAACTTCGAACAAGACTTCAACCACATGATAAGCTTTCTCCAATTGGGCTCTATTAATCAAAACATAAACGAAAATAAGAAACTGGTTACGTTTTGCTTCCACAAACACACACATAAAACTATAAAAGTGCTTGATTAATTTACCTATCCACATGATCAACATCTAGCAACAGTAAATATAAAAGCCGTTACAAAAATGCTCAATACTTGATTGATGTCTGATTTCACATGCCACGTAAACAGATCACACTTACTTGGATGAGTTGGCCAATAAATGAATCCAAATTGAACAAATTCACATCCATGACTAATAATAGCGCAACTCATGTTTGTCTAAAAAATTCATTTTTAATCATGTGTTATGTGTTGGAAAAAATTACAAAACATTATTCCCCATTCTTAACACCAATAGCTAAAGTAATATTGATTACAAAAAGAATACATATACACATAAAGGTGATCAACGGTAGTGTTTAGGCATTGAACCATGGTTACCAAAGAAACACATATTAAGACCACCCAAGAAGCATCATCGATGGAATAACAAATAAAATCATGCCCTAAAACCTTGAAAATAATCAGCATTCTCAAGTCAAATAATCAAAATCGTATTTACCCAAATATATAGTATTATAGTGTTGTTATCAAATATTTATGACCTAAACATATGTAATCCAACGCAATTAGCACAAAGAACCATTCTCCAAATACAACTTTATATTAAAATCAAACATGGCAGTTCGAACAAACATACAATCACCAAAACCAATCAATACATTTTTTTTGAACCGCAAATGTACGACACTGCTTCAGAGGATATGTGTTATCTTAATCGGGCCCACCTATCCATTTCCCAGCCGGGACCGCACCCCCAACCCCCTCAAAAGGAAACTCATTGCTGAGAAAACCCCCTGCCTCAACTCTGAGCAATTTTTGTTCAGAGTAAGACTTGAACCCATGACCTCCCCTTTATTTACATTACATAACCAAATTGAGGTACGATGGCGAAGAGAACCCGAAAACTATACCTAAAAATCTCTATAAAAAAGGCAGCGGTAACTTTTTAAAGGCCAATCGGACTCCAATCCGAGCACATGTGCCGACAGAACCATCGAAGGTGAACAGCCTGTTGGTTTCAGGCCCAAGATTATACACTCACAAACTCATTGCATTTTCATTACTTGCAAAACATACATATAAATAGACTAAAAAATAACATGCAAATATGGGTCACTATTCCTATAAAATAGACCACTACTTAACATCACCCACTACTCCACTACATAGACTAATTCAAAATTAAAAACTTGTTGCATACTTTAAATAAAACATGACTCAAACACTAGACCCATGACCCGTAACTTGACCCGACTTGACCCGATCAAGATTAACCCAACACAGCCGCCAAGAACATCAAGCAGCCGAGGAAGAAGAAGCATCAACCAAGGACATTTAAGAAATGCCAAAGAAGGAGAAGGCATCGTCACCGTTCGCATGGGCCTGTAGAATGTCATCTTGCGGTGGCTGTGAAGGCGATGGTGCTGGTAGTGGTGTCGTCTGTGGCAAAAGGCGTGGCAGAAGCTACTGACCGTAAGCGGTGGTGACCGTGGTGTGTGGTGAATGGCTTGTACTAACGACGGTGGGAACCAGTTGAGGTGCTTTAAGTGGTGGTGACCTGCACGAACCAAACAAAACATGTGCTTAATGCAACAAATCAAGCAAAACGAGAATCAATTTAAAGAAGAGCCTGCAAAAACAAATTAGAAACAAACATGAAGTTGATACAAATCACCGTACATTACAGATTCTAACAAAAATATAAAAACCGCAAGTGATCTTACAAAGCAAACAAAATATAAATCCAAGGCAAATGACCATGAAAAACCTGCAAGACATGCATAAACAATCCATAAGGCCTACTATACATATAACCCTTTCGAGATAACGGTAAAAAATGTTGGATATTTTAGTGTAATTGGGATTAACTTGTGTTGACCAATTCGATCATAATAGACTTCAAACAAGTTAGGAGGTGCGGAGTGCACGCTTGTTTGAATATATTACGATCCTAGGCGCGTAATCCGTATTTGACGGGGGTTCCAAGGGGGCAGCGCCCCTTGGCGGGGGTCCGGGGGCAGCGCCCCTGGAAGCGGGGTCCAAGGGGCGGCAGCCCCTGGCGGGGTCCAAGGGGCAGATCCCCTGGCTGGGGTCGAGCTCCCAGGTCAGCTTGAAAAAATTTTTTATCCGTCATTATTACTTCAATAAAAAATTCATTTTCGGAGTCTCTCTAGAATTAAAACTTATAATTCTTGAAGGGCCGAAGGACCCAAAAACTGCCCTAGGCAGTTTTCTAAGGAAAAAATTGCAAATACGCTCCAAGGAATTTTGGTCAGCAGGTTCTGTTCTTTTTCTGGTTCGTTCTTCATCCAAAATTTAACATATTTCGTTTCTAAATCAATAGATTGTATCCGATTGAACAATTTTGGGTGAACCACCAAAATTAGTTTGATCTGAAAGTTTTCAGACGCCTTCTAGTGAATCCGATTTCGTTTGTATTACCAAATTTCCTCAACAAAGATCAAACTAATTTGTAATCATGACGAACGGAGAGTCGGTGGGTGAAAGAGATGACGAACAAATTTGCGAAGTTGGACAAGTTTGCAGGCCAGGATTTCAGACGCTGGCAAAGAAGATGCACTTCATGTTGACAACACTCAAAGTTGTATACTTTCTGAGTACCCCCATGCCCGAAGTTGTTGAAAACGAGACGCTGGAACAGACCCGAAAACGCTGCAAATGGGAGAACGATGACTACATCTGCCGTGGCCACATCCTTAATGGTATGTCTGATTCTCTATTTGATATATATCAAAATGTCGAATCTGCGAAAGAGTTGTGGGATACCCTTGAATCCAAATACATGGCAGAAGATGCCTCAAGCAAGAGTTTCTTGTTGGTAATTTTATAAATTATAAAATGGTGGATTCAAGGCCAGTCATGGAACAGTACATGAACTGTTAAGAATATTGGGACAATTTGCCCAATATGATATGAAAATGGATGAGTCCATTTCTGTTTCAAGCATCATTGATAAACTTCCTCCTTCTTGGAAAAATTTTAAACACGATTTGAAACATAAGAAGGAGGAATTAACCCTGGTTGAACTTGGAAGTACTTTTCAAATTGAACAATCCATAAGAGATATGAAAAGGTTTGGGTTAAGGATGATAAAACCATGGCTGGACCATCTTCTGTTAACATGGTGGAAGAGGGTGAATCCTCTAAGGCTGCTAAAATGCGAAGGGAAAACGTAAGTTTCAAGAGAACAACAAAAAAGGAGTTTTAAGAAACCTAAGTGACTTGCTGGAAGTGTGGTAAAGTTGGGCACTTCAAGAAGGATTGTAGGTCTGGTAAAGGAAAGGAGGAAAAAACCCGGGACTGGTTCAAGCGGATCTAAGGATCCCGCTAAGCAACAAGGTCAGAATTTAGTTCAGTTTAATAATTCGGTAGAGAATTATTATGTGTCACTAATTTCTGAAATATTCTATGTACAGGATGATGATGTTGCGTGGTGGGTAGATTCGGGAGCGACGTGCCATGTTTGCAAGAATCTTCAATGGTTTAAAGAGTTGAAGCAAATTGAAGATGGATCTACTTTAAGAATGGGCAACGTTGCAACCGAACCTATCAAAGGAGTCGGAACTGTCAATTTAATATTTACTTCTGGAAACTCTTTACTTTTGAAAAATGTTGTTTGTTCCTGGTATTCGTAAAAACTTAGTGTCTGGTGTGGTCTTAAACAATTGTGGTTTCAAGCAGGTCATAGAGTCTGATAAGTATATCTTATCAAGACATGGTACTTTCGTAGGTTTTGGATATTTGTGTGGAATGTTAAGTTTAATTTGGATGTTTCTTTTCGTGATAATTCTGCTTGTATGGTTTCTTCTAGTTCTAGCAATAGTTTAAATAAATCCGATTTATGGCATGCTAGACTAGGACATGTACATTATAAGAGGTTAAAAGAGATGTCAAAAATGAGCTTGATTCCTGCTTTTGAAATGTTTAATGAAAATGCAACACGTGTGCCTTGACAAAAATAGCTAGACAACCTTTTAGTGAAGTTAATCGGGAATCTAAATCATTAGAATTAATTCATAGTGATTTATGTGATTTGCATGCTACTCCTTCCCTAGGAAACAAAAAATATTTTGTCACTTTTATTGATGATGCCTCTAGGTTTTGTTATGTCTATTTATTGCATGCTAAAGATGAAGTTCTAGATAAATTTAAATATATAAACAAGAAGTAGAGCTACAACAAAATGGGTTAATCAAAACTCTTCGTACTGATAGGGGAGGTGAGTATTATGATCCAACTTATTTTCAATCTACTGGTATAATACATCAAACCACCGGCTCCTTATACACCTCAACAGAATGGTGTAGCTGAAAGGAAGAATAGGACTTTAAAAAAATGGTCAATTCCATGTTATCCTATTCGGGTTTGAGTGATGGGTTTTGGGGTAGGCTATGTTAACAGCCTGTTATTTATTGAATAGAGTTCCTAGTAAAAGGACAAGACAACCCCTTATAAGCTTTGGTTCAAAAAGCCACCAAACTTGAGTTATCTTAAAGTTTGGGGGTGTAGAGCTATAGTTAGACTCACTGAACCAAAGAGGAAAACTTTGGGAGAAAGAGTATAGATTGTATCTTCATTGGATATGCAGAGCAATTCTAAGGCATATAGATTCTATGTTTTAGAATCTAATGACTCTGTATCTGTAAACACAGTTATAGAGTCAAGAGATGCAATCTTTGATGAACAAAGATTCACTTCTATACCTAGACCAAAGGACATGATAGGGAGTTCAAGTAACTCTCAAGCAGTTGGTCGTGATATTCCATCTACTTCAACTGAACCCAGGAAAAGTGCAAGAGGTAGAAAACCAGAATTTTGTGATGACTTTCAACTTTATTTAGTTGAAGGGTCAAGGGATGAGATTGAATCTCAATATCAGTATTGCTTTAATATTGAGGAGGACCCAAAGACATATAGTGAAGCAATGGCTTCAAGGGATGTTGCATTCTGGAAAGAAAGCTATTCAAGATGAAATTGATTCTATAATGCAGAATAACACTTGGAAGTTGACTGATTTACCTCCTGGATGTAAGCCATTGGGGAGTAAATGGATCTTCAAAAGGAAAATGAAGGTGGATGGTAGCATAGACAAGTTTAAAGCTAGATTGGTATTCAAGGCTTTAGACAAAAGAAGGCATTCACTTCTTTGATACTTATGCACCTGTTGCTAGAATATCCACCATTAGGTTGTTGCTAGCACTTGCATCTATACACAACCTTGTGATTCATCAAATGGATGTGAAAACTGCATTCTTAAATGGTGAATTGGATGAGGATATATATGAAACAACCAGAGGGCTTTGTCATGCCTGGTCAGGAAAACAAAGTGTGGCAAGTTGATAAAATCATTATATGGTCTTAAACAAGCACCAAACAATGGCATCAAAAATTTGATGATGTGGTTTTGTCTAATGGTTTTATATTAAACCAAGCAGACAAATGTGTTTATAGCAAATTTGATGCTTCTGCTAAAGGAGTGATTATTTGTCTATATGTGGATAACATGTTGATTTTTGGTACTGACCAAGATCAGGTTGATAAAACAAAGAAATTTTGTCATCGAAGTTTGCCATGAAATACATGGGGAGGCTGAGGTGATTCTTGGTATAAAGATCACTCGTAGAGATAGTGACATCTCAATATCTCAAGCTCACTATATTAAGAAATTTTAAAGAAATTTAACTTTAGTGATGCTTTTGCTGTAAGCACTCCTATGGATCCTACTGTGAAGCTCACACCTAATAAAGGTGTTGCAGTTTGTCAACTTGAATACTCAAGAGCTATAGGATCTCTAATGTATGCCATGATATGTACTAGGCCTGATATAGCATTTGCTGTGGGAAAGCTTAGTAGATATACACACAATCCAAGTTCCTATCATTGGCAGGCAATTAATCGAGTATTTAAGTACTTGAAAGGAACTATGGATTATGGTTTGACTTATTCTGGATTTCTTTCTGCTCTTGAAGGTTATTCAGATGCAAGTTGGATTACAAACATGGAAGATTATTCTTCCACAAGTGGATGGGTATTTCTGCTTGGAGGAGGTGCCATATCATGGGCATCAAAGAAACAAACGTGCATCACGAGTTCGACAATGGAATCTGAGTTTGTGGCATTAGCAGCAGCTGCTAAGGAAGCTGAATGGCTAAGAAATCTAATTTATGAAATTCCATTGTGGCCTAAACCGATATCACCGATTTCTATCAGATGTGATAGTCAAGCTACATTGGCTAAGGCTTATAGTCAAGTATATAATGGAAAGTCTAGGCATTTAGGTGTTAGACATAATACAGTACGTGAGATGATCACGAATGGTGTGATATCAATGCAGTTTGTGAAAACTCAACATAACTTAGCCGATCATTTAACCAAAGGGTTAAGTAAAGATCTTGTGCACAAGTCGGCTAAAGGGATGGGATTAAAGTCCACATAAAATCTCTCATGTTAAGATACCCAATTCCCACCTAGTATAACATTAGGTGCTAAATTCAATGTGGAAAGCTTAACATCTAAAGATTGGAACACACTAGAGCTTCATCCCAAGGTATGTGTTCAGACCTGTAAGATAGAGAGGTTGAATTTATAATTCTTAATAGTTCTTTTGAAAAATTGCATGTGCAGGTGCAAGAATAAAAGAGCTACCTATATGAGCATGAAGTATAGCCGCTTCAAGAAGCTGGGACTTGGCTTTGACATGCTTATGAAGGATAAGGACATAGGCTAGTAAAAGATAGTGTCATGTTGGAACATGTAATATGTAAATTGTTGTGTATATTATCTTCGTGTATTCAATATGAATAGCAAGGGTTCAATCCATAGAGACACCCTGATATTCGAATATATGGAATGTGTAATATACTAAGATGAAATTCAATCGTCATGACATTTCATTTATGCAATAATTTGTAATTTTGTGGTGTACAAGTTTTTAGTTAATCAAGGATTGCACTAAAATAGGGGAGGATTGTTGGATATTTTAGTGTAATTGGGATTAACTTGTGTTGACCAATCATCGATCATAATAGACTTCAAACAAGTTAGGAGGTGCGGAGTGCACGCTTGTTTGAATCTATTACGATCCTAGGCGCGTAATCCGTATTTGACGGGGTTCCAAGGGGGCAGCGCCCCTGGAAGCGGGGTCCAAGGGGCGGCAGCCCCTGGCGGGGTCCAAGGGGCAGAGCCCCTGGCTGGGGTCGAGCTGCCAGGTCAGCTTGGAAATTTTTTATTCCCGTCATTATTACTTCAATAAAATTCATTTTCGGAGTCTCTCTAGAATTAAACTTATTAATTCTTGAAGGGCCGAAAGTGTCAATTTGAGGACCCAAAAACTGCCCTAGGCAGTTTTCTAATGGAAAAAACTGCAAATACGCTCTAAGGAATTTTGGTCAGAAGTTCTGTTCTTTTTCTGGTTCGTTCTTCATCACAAATTTAACATATTTTCGTTTCTAAATCACTAGATTGTATCCGATTGAACAATTTTGGGTGAACCACCAAATTAGTTTGATCTGAAAGTTTTCAGACGCCTTCTAGTGAATCCGATTTCGTTTGTATTACCAAATTTCCTCAACAAAAAACACGTAACTAATGAACATAGATATATCAAAACCGCACCAAAATACATAGAATTCACAGGGTTGCTTAGGACTAAGGGCATGTTAGGGATTGTTTATTTACTGTTGAAAAGAACTTTTGACAAAAAAAAACTTATTACATTATGACTTTTCAAAATGAGTTTTTAATAAAATGTTTGTATTACCTTATAAACTAAAACGTTATAAAATGATAAAAAAATACATACTTTAAAATTTAGGAAAGTTAATATAAGATAGTAAAGGGGTAAAACAGGAAATTAAACTAAAAGTAGTTTTCAAAAGTTAATAAATAACCCGCTACTTGCTTTTCAAAACCTACTTTTTACTTTATATAAAAAGTTAGTTAAGTCAAAACTTAGTGTTAAATAAGCAATTCCAAACATGCCCTAAGACTGTTCCCAACGCTACAACCCATCCTTCCTACAAACAGTCCTAATCAGCATGCCACATCAGCTTTCCACTCACTTTCACCCATCCTTCCCACAAACACTTTTTACCCCCAACACTATCCTTCCCACAAACACTTTTATTTTTCCACCTCATATTTTCTTTATTAATTTACTTTAAATAAAGATATTTAAATTATTGTAAATATATTTAATTAAAATAAAATAAAAACAACAACGTAAAACAATAAAATAAAAACTAGCCGTTATAAAAAAGACAATAAAACTAGCCGTTAGGAAAAAGACAAAAAAACTAGCCGTTAGAAATATGACAAAAAAACTAGCCGTTAGGAAAAAATAAAAAAACTCTTTAATTAACTAAAATTACATTAAAATAGAGAATTAAAATAATACAACATTAAACTAAAACCACAACATAAATTAAACTAAAATTGTTACTTGCGACGAGGCATTCCATATTTCTCTCTTATCTCGTTACACAATTCTTCATGTTCGGCACGCTGGAATGGATCCATATGACTTGTGTCGATGAAAAGGATCTTCTTCTCTTCAAACTCAATGAATTTATCAATTTTTTTATCAAAATATTGGATAGCTTTCTTCTTTTCCTTTGTCGTCTCGGCCAAGTCTTCAACGAGACTTAGTCTCTTTGCTTCGTAAGCAAGTAAAGAAGAAGAAGTCATGCCTTTACCCTTTATTTTGGCCAGCTTCTTTGCCTTGTCTCTCCCTATTGGACGTGTTGGAGGTTCCTCTTGACACTCTTCTTCTAGATGTTCTTCCTCTTGATCTTCTTGTTGCATTGCAAGAACATCATCATCATTATTATCATTACCCCCCACTCTTGAGTTGATTCGGGAGTATTGCCAAAGTTGGCATCTGAAGCAGAAGAGGCATACCCCCTGTGCTGCTTGTCTTTGTTCTTTTGGAAGCTTGATGACCATACACTTTTGTAGGCCCAGAGTACTTTGAAATGTCTTTAACTATCCTCCACACATGCTCATATGTGAAGGCAGCATTATTATTGTTCGTATAATCATGTTTTGCTTGAGTTATATATTGGTCTTCTGACCAACCACTTTTTTATTGTGATTTGATACGAACATAAGATGCATTAAAGTGAGCAACTTTTCCTTTGATCATATGCCAATGACTTCTAAGATTGTGAACATTTCTTGGAATTTGAGGGTTCCCAGCATTGTAATGCTGTTCTATCCTCCCCCAATATGCTTGTTGGTTTTGACTGTTGGCAATTATTGGGTCTTTAGAAATGGCTACATAAGCCTTAGCCAACAAGACTTCATCATCAGCTGCCCACTTGATACGAACATACTTCTCAGCTTTTTCTTTTCCTTTTCCTTTCTCTTTCTTCTTTGTTGGTGCATTTTTGGGTGACGAAGGTGCTTCATCAATTAGTTGTTCATTATGTGATTGTGATTGCGTTTGTTGCACTTTTTGAAGCTCTTTATGTTTAAGCCATGCTTGATATTGTTGATAGTCTTCCAACGAAGACTGAGATTGTTGAAGATATAGGAATCCCCCGACTTGTGGAAATTCGGAGAAGGCAGGTTGTTGAACATATGGGAATGCCCCAGGTTGTTGAACCTGTGGGAATCCCCCAGATTGTTGAAGATATGGGAATCCCCCGGGTTGTGGGAATTGAGAGAACCCAGGGTGTTGATTTTGGGAGAACCCGGTTGCTGATGTGGGTATTCTTCATTGGTTTCAGCGTTTAACATTTGTGTGAAAGAGAATGGAGCTCTTGGATCCATTGAGAATTGAATTTTGAATTGTGTTTAGAAGAGAGTTATAATGTTTGAAAGATGATGAAGTGTGATTTGTGAAAAACTCTCAAGTGAAGACCACATATTTATAATAGGTAAACTAACCGTTATGAATAAACAAAAAAACTAGCCGTTATGAATAAAACAAAAAAACTTGCCATTATTAATAAAACAAAAAAACTAACCGTTATGAATAAAACAAAAAAATAGCCGTTATAAATAAAACAAAAAAACTGGCCGTTATGAATAAAACAAAAAACTAGCCGTTATGAATAAAACAAAAAAAACTAGCCGTTATAAAACAAAACGAAAAAAATTTACCAAGCCGTTATGAATGTAAAAAAATATTTAAAATATTTTAATACTATAAATGTTAAAAAATTATCTAATTACTTTAATACTAGAAATGTAAAAAAAATTAAAATATATTTTTATTTAATTAACTCATTTTAATTAAAATTTTATATTTAAATTATTATATTAATTAAAATATTTTTAAATATTTTAATTAAAAACATTTAATTAAAAAAATTTAAATTAATTATTTATGGTAGTGGGGCCCACCACCCCCATCTTTCTCCCGCCCTTCCGGACGGGCACCCCACCCACAGGCGGGACTCCCCATCGCCGCCCTTCCGGCGGGCGCGGTCCACGTCGGTGACAGGCGCGGCCGCGGGTGCGGGATGGGGACAGTCTAAGTGTAGAAGCATAGAGATGGCTTGGTAGAAATCATCCCCCTTTTCCTTAACCACCACACTCACCACCGCGAAACCACCACCAGCACCACCGCTGTCGAACCACCCCCCTTCAAACCCTAATAAACCATCGTCACCCAATTCTAAGCCTAACCAACAACCGTTCACAATTGATTTCATTGAATCAACAAGTTAACCTTCGACCAGCGAGCATAACCTGAGGCCACAACCATCCACTACCTACCATCGACGCCCACCCCCATTTGGCCCAAATATGGTCACCGACATAACAAAACTTCATTTTGCACTGTCACCTTCTTGACCCCTCGCAACACAAACCGTATCGCCTCCACCATAACCGCCGGTTGCACTCCTCCACAACAACCCTAAACATCATCATCATCCTCAACAGCATAGCTGCCCAAAATCTTTGCACCGCTCCTACCTCGGAAGCCGGCACACCTAATCGTCATCATCCTCACCTAATCGTCACCTGAAATCGTATAGAGAGAGAGAGAGAGAGCTCTTCTTCTCTCACTTTCTCTGTTAAGCTTTTGGTGGCTGTTGGTGGTGCAGGTGCATGGAGTACGCATGTACCTTTGATGAAATACCCAAATTACCCTCACTCTAGTGTAGATTATTAAATTAAGGGTTGAGTTATATATACCCATTTATGTTATTGAGACACCTTATTGTCTCTATCTCTCTCCATGTATCTATATGTATGTATAGAAAAATATAGATGATAAAATAAATTGGGTGTATCAATAACATATCCCATTATTAAATCTAAATTTTAATTATAAAAAAGTAGTTGTCTCAATTCCTTCGCAAAAGTAAACTTTAATCTGAAATAAATTTCATGTTAAGAATTCTACTGACTTTAAATCATTGTTAGTATAATAATAACAATTATGAGGGTGCGTAGGAAATGCGGAGCTTTACATGAATATTTTGTCACATAAGAGTCACAAATTGTGTAGCAAATTCGTCACAAACTGTTTCGTATGAGGATTTATCTGACAATAGATTTTTGTGGCAAACGTGTCAAAATTCACAAATTTTGTTTTGCTATGCATTTATGACGGAAAAATACATAACAATTTGATTATTTTTTCTGGTAATAAGGTAATCCCTAGGATTGTGTTGTATGATTTGGTATGTTTGAATCTTACAACGTTGATCGATTAATAACTTAAGAATTATTTGGTTCAGAATGATATGTGGCTATGTGCATTTTGCAAGAAGCTCGTACGTGTGTAATTTGACCAAAATGTATATCAATTTGGACCAAATTTTGCTTCACGTACATGAACGACGCATGAAACTTGTGTTCTTAATAATTTAATTAGATCAAATATATGTTTCATCCAAATAAATAAAAACAAACAAAACAAAACAAAAGTTAGGAAAAAATTAACAAAACATCATAATTTACAGAACAAAGCAGATGAATTATTAAATAAAAACAATGTGTCACTCATGTTTTAGAAGACACGGTACAGAATAGAATTGACTTCCAACTAACAACTACCCTCACAGGTGGAAATGTATAAATATTTGAATAAATGAAGAGTAGTAGTTGGAAGATCTTAGATCCGATGTCTTAGATTGTATTTAGTTGGTGATGGGTGTTTATAAACAATTTCAAAAATACATATTTAATAATTATTATCCATATACATTATCACATGTCATTCTTTTAAACATTATTTTCTAATTGACAATTTTTGTTTAGTGAAGATTTTCTATTCTACCATTAATTTTGAACTTATATATAACCACCATATGTAAAGGACAAACTCGATGTAAAAGTCTCTCACGTGTGTAAAGGCTAAATGGTTCTTCATATGTACTGCAAATCATACTATTCAAACATTAATTAAACAATATTTCTACTTTCTAGTTGACATATAATTTAAGAGAAATGTTTAATTATTCAGCAGGTGATAACGTTGCACTTTGAAAAGGAACAAAGTTAATGAAATTATACAACATGGTCAAATTAATTAATTAATTTTAATTACTAATTATTTTTTTTGGGGCGTAAGAAATTAAAAAAATCAAAACATAATGTAAGATAAAGTTTTGTATCTTTATGGACAAAAGAGTGTAAAAATTTGGGAAAATTATATATGATAATTTGGTTCTTTGATAATCTTCTTATACAAGCGTAAATTATACCATTGATCAGTTGATTGTTCAATTAGCTTTAATTGATAACTAACATCGACTAATTGCTATTTACCATGTAGTTAATGTCTAGTTAATATCTAGTACGTACGTTATTGCATATATAATATTTTTTAAGGTTCTAGTTACGTAAACAAACTGAGAAGCAAATAACGAAACTAGGTATTGCAAATATATATTGTGGTAAGTTTCTTTGATGCATCTGTTATTTATAATAACATATATCCTAACATTATATCAATACATAATTCATGAGAAGTGTAAATGTATATTAGGTCTCAAGTTACTTATACAAACTGAGGAGAGAATATCAAAATAACGAATCTACGTATAGATTTTCTCAACTTGTTACATATTTATGACATGTTAACTTCATATACACAATGAATAAAATAATACAATTTGATATTTGTTACATGCTTATGATTTGTAAACTTTATACTCAATGAATAAATTAATAAATGAATTGATATTTGTTCTAAACTATAATTTGAAAAGCTAGAAAAGCTTGCTTCCAAACTCTTCAATGTCACTGCCTAATCTTGAAGATGAAGCTGCAACATCTCTTAACTCAGATAAACTTCTTCCAAGCTGCAATGCAACCTTCATCTCAAACAATTCACCATTCTCTCTACTCTCCAAATCTCTTTCCTTCAAATTTGATTCTATTGATTCCTCCATCATCCTAAAGAAGCCTGCGTTGCTTCGATACATCTCAAACACCATCCCTACTTGCCCACCATGTTGTATGGTATTTACAACGCTTGCCATCGCACCGCCCATGACCCCAAGCACCACGGCCCAAGAATTATGAGGAGAAGATGCAAGAAAGGCCGAACCAACGGCTCCTAAGCCGGTTAGTAGAGGGCCAGCTATGGCTAAACCTTTGTTGAGCTTCAAGGCCTTTTCACCCAACCTCAAGTAATCGGCTTTATCATTCACCTCCAAAACCTTAATTATCTCTCTCATTTCCTCTTCTAGTTCGACACTCCAACCATTTTTATCATTAGTTTGCTGATTAGCCGATGTCCTTTGATTTTGGGGCCACCAAACTGCTGGTTCCGTCTTAGCTGGAAACTTTTCGAGCATGACACCAAGCAAAGGAAGAGGGTAGGCTCTATCTATAGCCAAAACTTTCCTCATAGCTTCATCTACATCTTCAAGAGTAGGATCGCTTATCGCTATCTTTGTCTTGATTTCGCTTTCAAGTTGCTTGAACAACCTTGCTGCGTTTCTTTGTTCTTCAGCCAGTTGGGATGGTTGTATCTTGTTCATGATAACCAACATACCTGTGGCTGCCAAATACATGAAACTAGACGCGAGCTTAAGCACCTCGAATGGCGCTCCGGGGACAGTAGTTATAGCTGCAGCAATGCCAGCCATGGTTGCAGCCGAAAGAGTAATGGTGTTGATACATGTTAACAGAAGGTTGTTCCAGTTATTCCTTTGCTCTCCAACGTTCTTATGCATCTCCACGCGATCAGAAACAGCCTCCAATATTGCGTATAGCTTCTCGATCACTTCATGCTTTGGACACATTCTTGCGTTTGATGTTGTCTTCTTGGGTATGATCTTTGAAAATTTATGCATTTCATCCACAATACTTATATTTGATGCAATCTTTGGGGTGAAGACTTTAAGATTAGTTTTGGTAATATTGGGCAAATGTATAGAAGCCCTTGTGAAAACTCTACGGGAAGATGAAGGAGATGAAGAAGTAGATGTATTTGTAAGCATAAAGCTTGAAGCTTGATTAAGGGCTGCCATATGCATGTATGCGATATTATTCTTTGATCGTATAAGGTGATCGATGTATATTGGTTTCAACAAAACAAGATGTATGTTATGAGTTGCAAATGTGTTTTGTTGGCTCTTAAAGGTTTATGTGTGTTATGATATGAAGTAGTTCGATAGATCTATGTGTTTATATAATGGATGGATTAATAAACGTTGAAGTGGTCAAAATATTCAAACTTTGAACAAATGGTATGTTGACATCAGGCTATTTGGACGGACCGGTTCTTAACCTGCCCTAATTTGACTCGACCAATATTTTACCATTGAAAATTATGTAAACTTGGGCCTATTCAATTGGCTTTTATGGACAACGAGTGACTAAACAAGTGGTGTTGAAATTTTAAGTCTCAGTTACGATTACTTAAACAGTAGTATATGCTAGGTGAAGGAAAAAAAAACTCACGTTCAAACGTTGATAATAACAAGCATGTTAATTTTTTTGACGACTTATACGTTTGTGTTCGATGAGTTGTACATTATTATGGGTAATTCGATTTTGAATTAAATTTATATTAAACCGTAAAAAAATAAGCACGTCGTAATGGTATATACAAATTTATTTAAAACATATTTTTTTCAAAGTTGTAACATCAGAATAACAAAAGTTGTAAATGAGTCACTTGTCATAAACAAATAAAAATAAAAAATAAGTTAGCATATGATAACTTTATAATTAACCAGCCATTACATCATCACCTGCTTTAATGTAAGGCCCCGTTCCCGGGATGCTTACAGCTGGTCATTCATCGCACATAAAACATATATTTTTATCATCTTACATAAAAGCGTTGCAGCGGAAACATTAAAAACAATATTTCATTTCATCAAAATGCTTTTGCAAAATAATACAACCGTTCATTTCACAATATCATTTTACATTTCATTACAAAAGCATTATAACATTGGATGCCATTCCAAAGGAACTGAGTAGTCGTCCCGTGCCATCCTCAGCAACATACCTGCCAACTGGAAACACATCAAAGTCAGCGTTGCTGAGTGAGTTCTAGTTTTAAATAAAACATACTTTTCTTTCGTTAAAACCATTCTTTACTTTCTTTCAAATCATACTATGCTTTCATACATGACCACACATCATACGTACATACAGATAATATAATTATTATCTTCCATTACATTCGTTACATTCTTAATTCATTAATCATCCCACGGTACATTATCATTCACTTCATTCGTTCATAACTTCTTTTCTTACGTTCGCTCATTTCATACATATCGCACTTTTCGCACAAATCGCACCTACGCATCTTCATACCCGAAGTACATATCGCACACATAAGGTAGCCAGAATCGCACGCCATCTCATGGGTTAGCTAAGATCGCACGCTACATAATCCACATGAGGTAGCCAAAATCGCACGCTACATAGCACACAGTAAATACCACATCGCACGTATCGGAGCAGTTACCAAAACTGAACCCCCACTGTGTCTATGTTCCCTTACGAGTTAGCCAAGATCGCACGCTATAATACACACACAGTTGAGCTAACAACTCTCAATGAGTCGTGAACCTCCTTTCTTCTTTTGCAAGCCATCCTTACTCTCATTTGTTCGTTCATGCTTACATTCATTCATTACGTTCCTCTTTTCATTATCTTCCACTTTACGTTACATAATACATTCATTACATTCATTAACGTTCAACGCAATTCACAGGAAGACAATCACACATAACAATAAGGAACATAACAACATACAACATCATCACACACGACAACATCATACATACATAACATACATCATGCACAATCACACGACATCAAACATCACACGATTCACGCGCATCACATCATATAAAACCACACGGCATCACACATCATCATGCATCGCATCATCATCATCATCGGCTCATCATCATAAATCATCTTACATCATCCATACCCATCACATCATCTACAACCCCAAAGGTCCGAGCCTACGTCCGCACTTCCCGAAAGTCAGACAATTCTATGGTCTTTCGGGCGTATGAACCCTATTCGGTCGCATGGTCTCTCATGCGTATGAGAACACTCAGGCGAATGGACCTCCAGTCGCATAGCCTCTAATCGCATGCTTCCCATGCGAATGAACCTCAGTCGCATGACATCCGGGCGTATGGACCTCAGTCGCATGACCTTCATGCGAATGGCCTTTAGTCGCACACCTTTCGTGCGTATGGACCTCAATCGCACGACTCACAGGCGTATGGACTCCAGTCGCATGACCTTCAGTCGCATGACCTTCATCCGCATTTCATTCAGTCGCATGACCTTCATCCGCATTTCATTCAGTCGCATGACCTTCATCCGCATTCATTCAGTCGCATTACTTTCATGCGAGTGAAACTCAGTCGCACTCCTTTCGTGCGTATGGACCCAGTCGCATGCCATTCGAACGCATGGACCTCTAGTCGCATAGCCCTAGCTAGGCGCAGAATGCAGTTCATCCCGAACTGCAACGACCATTTTCGGCCTCCAAACTCTTCCAAACCTCTTTTAAGCTCAAATCAACCATTCTAAACCTTAAGGAAGCATACCACGACATCATTTAAGCACAACCAAGCCCGAAATCAAGCCCCAAACGAATCATACACATACACATACATACATAAATGGGTTTACACCCAAATACTCGAAAAAGGGTTTTCAGATGTGTTCCAGCCCCAAAATCATTCAAAACGTGTAAAAGAGGGGTCCTAGAACTCACACAAACGATCCCGTCGAGTAGAGATTCGATTTGACCCGCTACACTTCGATTTCCACGCTCGAATCCACCCGAACCAAGCTTTTCTCCTCTTTTTCTCATTTTCTCTCTTATTTGGCTGAGTTTTGCAAGAATGGGGAGGGTGTGGGCTGCCCTCCCCCTTTTATACCCCCACTCATCGAAGTTTCTTCCCGTTTTGATAAGTTTGGTTCCTCGACTTTGGACTTTATTTCTTTTCTTCTTTCGTCGACTTCAAAGAAAATTTCCGGGTGTTACATTTAATATCAAATATAATTTGTAAACAGGCTTTATATTAGAAAACATTTAAAATGAAAGATACAACAAAGCAATATTCTAAAATTAGTCTTGACTGAAAAAATGTTAGAGCGAGGGCAGAAGTGAAATTCACCATTATGACATGAACTAGTTTTTTACCCTCGTATGTTGTGGCATGAAAGAAAACTTTTATGTGAACCAACACATTACGCTAAGTGTATTTAAAAGTTCATTTCACTACCTCCCAATGTTGTCTACTAGGATTAGAAAGATATCTCCTTACAACACATAACATATCCTTTTTTTGGTTGAGTACACACCATCACATACATCAAGCTTTTAACTTCATTAGCATATGGAATGCTCTCTAATTTTACACATCTTATTTAGTTTTAAGACAATTAATTTTTAACACTTTAAAGTGTCAAGCAATAGAAGTTGCTTTAGCATTTTCCATAAGAATACTTTATTACCATATCTAAATATGATTTTTGAGATAAAACTGGTCTACTTTGATATCTAAATCTGGTTAATTTCATTCCCAAAATTTATTTTGCATTTCCTAACATTTTCATGTAAAATTTATTTATCAATAATTGCTTAGCGATTATTATCTGAATTCTGCCCTTACAAGCTATCAACATGTACTAATCTTTATCAAACTCCTTGAAATACACATAAGGATCATATATACTCCTCTAAAACCATTTCCCACCATCTATTCATTAAATCTCCTAGACCACTGCCTAAGAGATGGCTTAGTCTATAACGAGACTTTTTAACAAATATACTTGATCAGGTGGTGAAAAGTCAATGTTTAACGGCTTTATTTCCGTGGTTCACATGTATATTTATAAGAAATAAGTTACTTTTGGGATTATTTATGTTTGTAGGTTAAACGTGAAGAATACTAAGAAATTGGAAGAAACGGGACGGAAATTGGAGTTCGAGAAGTAAAGATATGATAAACCGAAGTTGCACGACAACGGTATCTTAAAACGGGCATAACTTGAGCTAGGAAAGGAGTTACGGGACCCACGACCTATCAACGAAAAGACCTCGAAAATCCGCACATGAAAATCTTGGTTGTACAGGGAGGTGGTGCAACCGATGCCTCCACAGGCGCCACCCACGTCGGGGTCCGTTTTTTTTAGATTTGATCTAATTTGAAGGGATTTAAAGGGAAAACCCTATTACGAACTTTAACTTTTACAAAAGCAATCTTGGACGAAAATTAACCATCTTTGATCATTCTCAAGCTCTTCCAACATCAAGATCATCAAATCTACATGATTCATTCAGTTGGCTTTGAAGATTCAATGATGAGGCAAAGCTAATTCGTTTGTGATTCACTTCGGGGGACGGGTTTGTGCAAGTTCTTATTTTTCTTAGTTTGTGATCTGGTTGTCGTGACTTGATCAAAAACAAGTTAAATAACCGGTCTTAGCTACCTTTATTGCGTAAGGGTAAGTAAGGTCGTCTCCACAAGGAATATGTGGAAAATGTTTAACGATTGCGACTCGATGAACTAAAAGACACGAACTTTTTGACTAAAAATTGAAACTTTCAATAAATTGAATAACACAAGTGCAAAAAGCAATAAACTTTGGAAAAAAATTAATAAATAATGAGAAACTCAATCACTTCCGTATCCTCAATTATTCAAGATCAACAATTTATGTAACCAAACTAGTGTTTGCCAAAACCTTATTCTAAAGACTTCAACTTTTCAATTAATGTAATCACAAAGGATCAAACTTTTAAGACTCGCTCATTCACAATGTTATTAATTTACTCATATCAAATTTTAATGAGTTCACGATGCAAGGAAGCCGAAAACTGATAATGTCAACAAGTAACTATGTTTATAAATAAATATTTTAACGTAATCGAAAGTTAAACTTACATTCAAAAGCCCTTGTCTAACAAAACCCTAATGAACACATGAAAAGTCTTACTTTAACAAAATCGATTCTCCCGGAAGCAATTACAAACAAACTAGCCACTCATGGTCTTCATTGAATCTTCATTTTTGTTTTGATGGTGATCAAGGTCAAGGATGATTGTTGTATGGATTATGAAGCTTGCAACCACCAAAAAGCACCTCAAAATCACTTGGAATCGGATGGAAAAGTTCTTTCCTCGAATTGAAGTTGAATATCTTTAAATATCTTGAATTTCCACAAAATTAGGAAGTTTGTTGAATACCGGTGTATGATACGCCGACCTTGGGCGTATCATACGCCCATCTCTGTTCTCAAACGCCCAACTTTCTGTAGTTATTGTCAAATACACCCATAAATACATCGCTAATACGATGACTGGCGTATTATCTGCCCATACCCGGCGTATCATACGCCAGTTTGTAACTTCCTTTATTTACATCTTCAACCCTTGTACTTCCTTCTATTGCTTCTTTTTCATCCCAAATATGCTTCCTTTAGATCCAAATCCCTATAAATAAAAACACACACAACTTGAACCTATTCCATGATAACCACAATATAACTTCACGTATTTAGGTTAATTAAAAATTGAATTATTGACACTTGATCACATCCTTACACTTAATCTTTTGTTTGTTCTCAAACAAACTTACTTGCAACACTTCACCCTAATTAAACACACATGCCAAATTATCACAACCTTAAACAAGTAGGATCACAGGACATGCTTATTCTTCAACTTCATAATGTGATATTCACAACCTAATCATTCAATATCATTCGCATTGTTAAGTATGAAATCTTTGGTTAGCATATTGATGTGCTTCAAATTATACATATAAAACATATCAATTGCACATCAATTATTCTATAAACTCTTACTGAAAATGATGATTTGATACTTAAATCGTTCATATTATGTTTTCAGGATTGGAAAAGACCATGATGAACAAAAGGAGCTTAAATAAGAAGAAAATAAAGAAAACATAGTTTTGGAATTCAAGCATGGGGCCGTGATTCATGAGGCACGCCCCCATACCCAGCCTGAAACACACCCCTGGTGCTAAAATCAACACACCCCCGTGTTTGTCAGTCCGACAGGACAAAAAGTACTGTTCTCCGACCCGAGGCACGGGAATGTGCCCCACCACAAACATGGGGTCGTGCCCCATTGAACACGGGGCCGTTCCCGACAACATCTAAGCGTACGAGCTGACTAACTTTTACGTATATTGTATTAGCACTAGGCCGTGCTTAAACACTCCAGAAAGCCTATAAATAGGACTTCATTTGCAACTTGAAGATGAGCTTTTGGGAGGTGAAGTGCTGGTGTTCCTCTCGGGAATCCAACCTTTGGAGGTCCTTAGAAGGTTTTGGAGGTTCATTCAACACTTAGAAGAAGCTTGGGATCGTTTAACATCATCCATAGTGGATCACCGGTTTGATTGTTCTAATTTACCGATGATTTCATTATTATCTTTTATCTTTGTTATTATATTCAAGCTCATTATGAGCTATTCATGTGTTATCCTAATTTAATAAAACTTATGTAATTTGTGATGAACTAATGGTGTGATTTATATTATGTTAATGTTATGATGGTCTTGGGAAAACTTTTGATGGGTAGCATCTACATTTGAACGGGAAGTTATAACTTTATGATTTGTAATTATGGTTGTCATACACGGTTGAAAAACATATGATCAACTTTTATTCGTGAAACGGTCTTCATAATAAATCCATGGCTAATTAACTAGAGATGGTTATTATAAATCATATCACCTTAACCTTCTGATCATTTGCGGGTTTCCTTTTATTAATCTGAGAAATCTACAATAATTGTTATGGTTTTTTAAAATTAGTGGTATGTTAGAAAGGAACCTGATCAACTCTATTTTTAATATTAAGTTACGTTTTGAGAAATCGTATGTCCAAAAGGTCACAAAAGATTTACCTACATTACTAGGGCTTTGATCTAAGCAGTAAAACTCAACCTGGACGTGATCCTAGTCACTACGGAGCGGATAGACGAGAAATCGCGCCAGCTCACCTTTATAAACATTAACAAAATTATATTAATAAATATATTTAATCACACCACTAATTCATCATAGTTACATAAGTGTAATATAAATTAGGATAACAGCCTTACCTCACTGAAAGAATCACCAAAAGTCTCAATCTATCTTTATTTATCGTTATTTTGTTTATCTTATCATTATCTAAAACATAAAACTGATAGTCTCAGTAGGCTTAGTGTGTCCACAGATTGATACTCGGTTCTTGCCAGCATTATATTACCACACGACAGGTACACATGCCTTTTGTGTGTGTGTTTTAGTATTAGTAATAACCAATTAAAACTGAATCTGTGCGAAAAACCTTTATCAAAATATATATAATATCCGCACGTATCACATATACTTACCTTTTGCTTCAAACATTCATGCATTCACATTCCTCGTAATGAGCACTCCTCTTGGTTTATTTTGTGGACTAGTGATGATATACTAGTGTTTCTGGAATTCTCAAACCACAAATGCACATATTAATCATATGCTCCTATATTAATCATATCACCATCAATTAACACAATATAATACAAAAATCAAGAGGTCTTTCTCGGGTTGTAATGTTAGGTTAGGATTTAAGGTGGGGTAGAAAGGGATTTTAAAGTGGCTAACGGCAGATGAAATCCAACTCAAACAAAATAGATGTCTTATTTATCAATCTTACTCTTCTACTTGCACTACTTATAACAATTTCTCACACTATTTTTGCTGCTGCATATTTTGGTCATTTTAACATCATATTTAGCCTTTTTTATTTTCTAATTTTTTTAATAATCCAACAACTATTGACATGACATTTCTAAATGTGTTATGAATTGGACTTCATCCCCCAAGGGTTCATAAAGAGGCTAAGGCTTGTGGGTTTATTGTTTTGGCTTTCAAACGACAAGTTGGGGCGCAACATGGTATCTATAGGATGATTTTATTGGTATGGATTTGAAAATAAAGGTTTTAACAAATGGTTCATTCCTAATTCCTCTATCATATTTATGCACACATTGGTTTATGATCTTGAAATGTATCAATTACACGAGTTCTAACTTGGATGCACATCATGGATTCCCTCTTTATGCAAAGAAATCAAGTAACTCATAGTTTATTATGAGTTTCTCAATTGGGTTCAACTCTCACGGAAACGATGGAGAAAGGTAATAAAATATGTAGCATGTATGTTATCTACAATCGGTTTGTTACACCACCTAGGACTTTCACCTACTTTTTATGAAGATTCATGATTAGGATGCATTACTCAATTCTCAAAACAAACATGTCAAGGGATCTAAGTGCACAAACCATTGACAATTAACCATGTATGCAAAAAATTGAGTTCCATGTACAATTAAGTTTACTTAAAGAGTTATTTTTCAACATTGCTTAATTTTTTAATTTTTTAATTTTTTAAAAAAGGTTCAAAATTTTCTTTTAATTTAATTTCCTCCGTATCCCCACACTTGAGATACATTATCCTTAATGTATGGTGGTTAATCCCATGACATAAATACCACAAGTGGAAGTTTATTCCCTTATCATTCAAAGTTCCCAAACCAGGTCCTCCATTCATTCATCAATCATGCAGTTATTACAATTATTTAAGATGATGTCTCAATAATACAAACAACATTGTTCATAGCTAGCAGGGATAAAGCACATGGACCTGATCAGTGTGCAACACTCGATCAGCGAGTGCCACGATGATTCCTGCTGGGGTCGTCATATGGATCATCAACCTATGGTGATGGTAGTGGTGGCCCAAACCATTTGGTCATCAAACTCTGCATCTGTTGGAAGCTGTATGGATCCATGGTTCCTTCGACTGGTGGTTCATGTGGTTGTAAAGGAACCCACTAAGATGGTCGATTTTGGATACGGGTAAATTGCTTGGCCATCATAAACTCCTGTTTGGCTCCAATCTGTCTCACTCGGATATGCACGTACTCCCTTCCTGCATAGAAATCATGATAATGTCTTTTTTGAGTTAGATCGTTGTACCTTTGGTTGAGGAACAACTGATGTTGGTACTCCTGATTTCTTGCATATAGGTTTTATCTGTCCATTGTTTTCCGCTACAATGCCATTGCTTCCTCGTGCCGATCTTTCGCAAAAGATTGATTCCCGGTTGGTCATATCACATTGGTATCGTGCAATTGTTGACCATTCCCATACTCAGGTGGCCTCATGCCTCTCATCCTTGCTTCAACTGATGGTGCTTCAGATTGCCTTTGAATGGGAATGGGTGTGTGTTCCGAGCCATCCCCTTGCTCGGTGAATCCTTCGTCTTCCTCATCATCTCTCTCCTCAGCTTCATCATCATCCTCCCCTGAAGACATTGGTTCTAATAGTTCACCTGGTCGTAGAGGTGGAGCATTTGGCCTCCTCCCCATGACTACTTCCTTAGTGCCCTTATCTTTCAACATGACTTGAGTGATGATCTTCTTGTAGTACCAAGATAATTTCCTGAATTTGTCAACATAAAGAACTTGTGTGGCTTGACAATATATTGAGCATTTTTTCCAACACTCCTTGTGCTCTCATAAGTGTTGTGATGAGTTGGAAGTGAGGAATCATCTTCTTATTTGCACTCTCTGCTTTCCCAAACATTCGTTAAGACCAAGTGTGTTAACGAGAGCATCCTCCTTCTTGTTAACAAAGCATGGATTATACGCACTTCCGTTTGCCTTATGGTGTTCTTATCGCCTATTTTTGGTATGATGTTGAACATGCTGATCATGTTCAAGATTTTTGGCATGATGTGCATCTGAGTCCCTACAAACCAACCCCTTGTATTATCCACAAACATGTCTTTCAGTATGGTCACGTCTTCTGGGGAGATAAACTCACTGTTCCAAATGACTGCTTCAATGGGATACTCATACTGATCCGCTGGTCTTGAGTTAAAATTCATAACATGTCGGATGGTGTCAAATGACATAATCATTTTCTTTTTACCTATCCACCCTCTCAATGAGGTTGTGTGAGGAGGATTGTCACCGTCCTCCCTGTCCAATATTGACATCCATTCTAGAATGGCCTTGCTTGGAATCTTGTCATTGTGGCCTTCATCATAAAATGTCAATGCAGCCTCCCAACCCAACCTTCTGAACTTATCCACTGCATCCAAAGCCTCAAAGTATTCTAACAATGCAGCCCGTTCACACACAAAGATGTTGTCTGTGTTTTTCACCCTCTTTTCAATTTTTCCCATGTAAAGTTCCTTTTGCCAACGTGGATCATGCTCGGAAAGCTTCTTAGCACGAGTGAAACTTGGTCTTGGCCCCCTACTGTGATCAACCGGTGTCATGTCTTCGTCCTGCAAATCCCCTTGACTTTGCTTCTTTTGTTTCTTGGAAGACCTTGACGATTCAGGTTGTTTTTACTTTGACTTGATTCTAAAGAGATGCATCGTTCCTGGAAGATGTTAGAAGTGTGAAAGTAGTAAAGTTTTCTTGAATCTCAAAGATCCCCAAATTACTCGAATTTTAAACGTATCAAATTTTGCAAACCCTTGCGAGAATTGAAAATCTAACCCAAAATTCGTGTTCCCCTCGAAAAATTGCTCAATATGCATATAAAAAACGTTTGATTTGGTTGAGAATTGAAGAAGTTGTGGGTGATGGAAACTAGGGTTCTTGGTGAGGGGAGAAGTGGTTTTGGAGATGAATATGATGGAAGCGTGAAAAGTGGGTTTGGATTCGTGGATGGGGTATTGTGGGGTGAATGTGTGGTGTAAAATGGGTCAAAAAGTCAAAAATCAGGATCTGCAACATGACCGGCGTATGATACGCCCACCCCCGGCGTATCATACGCCGCTCGGCGAATTTGGGGGCGTCCGGATGGGCGTATGTGCCAAAAAAGACAGAAGCTTTTTCATAGGGCGGCATATGATACGCCCACCCCCGGCATATCTTACGCCGGTATGTTTTTTTCCCTTTTTTTCTTTAATATGGAAGACGTACTTATACACCACCCCCTCATAATCATGCTTCGTTTCGAAGCGTATAAAGGGCCTAGCACATACCTGAGTGGGCTACCAATCCCCACACTTGAGGGTCACCAATGAATAGGACCGAACGACTGGGAGAATGACTAATAAAGCAATTAACGAGACAATAAAAGAAATAAAAATGAAGGACAAAGTCAAAGTACTAAATCTAACTCACTTTCGTAGGAATCACAGTTGCATTTAGCATATGCAACAAGCGTTTAAACCCCTCAGTAGGCCCGAGTGGACGAGTTGTAGTTCCATGAGGGTTTGTAGTGAACACACCCACAAAGTTCGTGGGTTTCCTCCTGTTAGCGCTAAGTTTAACGTCTTCGGCCCGACTTGTTACCTTGGAAAGTTACATGGAAGACAAATTCTGTAAGGTACTCAGTAGAAAGCTTTTGGAGATGTGAGATGGTCCATTGATATCATTGGCTTCCAAATAGGGTTTTAGACGATGACCATTCACCACTTGGCGGAGATGATCTTCAAAATCCTCAATCTCAATATCCCATAGTTGCTAACGCGTGTAGCGAGATACGGACCTGCCATTTGCTTTTGAGTTTTCTCGGAAAGAGCTTTAACCGAGAATTGTATAACCACACTTATTGGCCTTCCTCGAAAGTCTTTTTCCTCAACTTCGCATCATGCACTTCTTTCATTTTTTCCTTGTACGCAGACGCACATTCATAGGCTTCATTCGCAATTCTTCCAACTCACATATGCTAAGCTTCCTTGTTTTACGTGCAACATCATAATCCATATTAGCATTCTTAACAACCCACAATGCTCTATGAGCTAATTCAACCGGTAAATGACATTTGTTTACCATAGACCAAGCGATAAGGTGTAGTGCCAATAGGGGTTTTATAAGCCATGTGATACGCGCATAAGGCATCATCTAATTTAGTACACCAGTCCTTACGGTCGGCTCGCACGGTTTTTTGTAAAATTTCCTTAATTTGCCTATTAGACACTTCTACTTGGCCACTTGTTTGAGGGTGATATGGTGTGGCTATCCGATGATCAACTCCATTTCGTTTAAGAAATTTTCCAAATTAAAGTTTATGAAATGAGACCCCCCCGTCACTCATGATCACACGAAGGATTCTAAATCGTGAAAATATTGAATAAATTTACAGACCACAACATGATTATTTGTTTTGGTGGCGATAGTCTCGACCCATTTGGACACATAATCAACCGCCACCAAAATGTAGAGATTACCATATGAATTAGGAAAAGGTCCCATGAAATCGATTCCCCAAACATCGAAAATATCGACGACCAGAATCGGTTGCATAGGCATCTCATTACGTTTTGAGACACTACCCATCTTTTGATAATTTAAACATTGTTTTGAGAATTCAAATGAGTCTTTAAATAATATGAGCCATTAAAGCCCACATGATAATACTTTATGCCCTGTTTTCTGGCCACTAAAATGACCACTACATGCAGATGCATGTAAATGTCCCATAACTAATTGGATCTCATCATCGGGTACATATCTTCTGATAATCTGATATGCCCCCACTTTAAATAGATCTGGTTCATCCCATATGTAATGCTTTGCTTGGGCTATGAATTTTTGTTTTTTATTCTTTGTCCAATGGTCGGGAAGTGTACCTGCAGCCAAATAATTAGCAAAGATAGCATACCACGGAATGGTTGAAACAAATAATAAATGTTCATCTGGAAATGTTTCTTTAATGTCTTCATTCTAAACATTGGTTTGATGCATGACGCGTGACAGATGGTCGGCTACCACATTCTCACTTCCTTTATTGTCACGAATTTCCAAGTTAAATTCCTGTAACAACAAAATCCATCGAATTAATCTTGGTTTAGCATATTTCTTTTCCATCAAGTATCGTACTGCACTATGATTAGAATAAATAATAATTTTACTACTATTTCTGTCGTTGTATAGTTTAACTGTGCACCAGAAAGAGTTTTACTTGCGTAGTATATATCCACGGGTTTTTTTTATCCACCCATTGTCCTAAGACTGCCCCAATTGCATAATCACTTGCATCACACATGATTTCAAAAGGTAAAGACCAATTTGGTGATTGTAGGATTGGGGCTTCAATTAATTTTTGTTTTAACACATTAAAAGCTTGGACATATTCATCATCGAATACAAAGGGACATCTTTAAAAGGAGATTGCATAAAGGTTTTGTAATAACACTAAAGTTCTTTATAAACCTTCGATAAAACCCGGTATTCCCTAAGAAAGAGCGTACCCCTTTTATGCTAGTAGGGGGTGGTAAAGTTGAAATTACTTGAATTTTAGCATGATCTACCTCAATTTCCCTACTAGAGATCACATGACCTAAGACAATTCCTTCTTGAATCATAAAGTGACTTTTTTCCTAATTTAAAACCAAGTTTGTTTCAATACACCTTTTTAATACTTTTGTTGATTAAGTTAAGCATGACTCAAAGGACATGCCAAAAATAGAAAAGTCATCCATGAAAATTTCCAACGAGTTCTCAACTATATCTGAAAAGATACTCATAATGCATCTTTGGATGGCTGGGGCGTTACACAGTCCAAATAGTATTCGCCTAAACGCGAAGGTTCCATATGGACATGTAAACGTGGTCTTTTGTTGATCGTCAGGATGAATAGCAATTTGGTTATAACCAGAATATCCATCTAGAAAATAGTGAAATTTCTGGCCTGCGAGCTTATTTATTATCTGATCAATAAATGGTAACAGGAAGTGATCCTTAGAAGTTGCTACATTCAGTTTTTTATAATCAATGCAAATACGCCACCCGGTTACCGGCCGAGTGGCTATTCATTACCTTTGTCATCCTTCACAATTTGAATACCAGCCTTATTTGGAACTGTTTGTGTTGGACTTACCCATGTGCTATCTGAGACTGGGTAAATATTTCCTACATCAAGTCACTTTAACACTTCTTTCTTAACAATTTCTCTCATGTTAGGGTTCAATCTTATTTGGTGTCACATGATGGTTTGGCTCCTTCTTCGGTGATGATTTTGTGCATTACAATTGATGGACTTATTCCTGTCAAATTTGTAATGATCCACCCAATGGCTGCTTTGTGAGCGGTTTGTACTTCCATCAAAGCCTTCTCCTATCCTTCGTTTGGTTGGATGAAATGATCACTGGTAAAGTCTTGTTATTACCTACAAAAGCGTAGTTCAAATGTTAAGGCAATTCTTTTAATTCCACTTGTGGTGGTGAAATTAAGGAAGGTTTTAAATGAGTATCGATGTGCTCTGGTAAGCTTTCAAATTAGTGTGTCCAAGTCGGTTTGCCTTCTTGCATTGCCTTCACTTCCTATTCCTGTTCTTGTGCTTCCAATTCACTCACTAACCGTGCTTCTTCCCTGTCTCATAAAACACACAACTCTATGATGCTATCCTTATTTTCTTGAGTATGGAACTCCTCAATTATGTCTATCATGAAACATTCTTCATTGAATATGATTTATGAAACAGATGCAAACACATTTAATCTCAACGTTCTATTATGAAATGTTATACAATTGATCAAGCATTGAGCTGTTTTGAGGAATGGTCTCCCCAAAATAACGTTAGGTTGCTTATCATTTGTAGGGCTCGCATAGTCTAACACAAGAAAGTCCATAGGATAATAAAAATCTTCCACCTTTACTATCACATCCGTTACTATTCCACGCGAAAGTTTAAGTGATAAATCAGCTAACACCACAGTAGTGTCTGCTTTTTGCAATGGTGCAAACTCATATTGGTCATATAAACTTCCGGGTAAAATAACACTTGCTCCAAGATCTAGGAGTGCCTTATTAATCTTAAAGTCACCAACTTGAATAGAAATAAGGTGCTCCTGGATCTTGAAGTTTGGGTGGAAGTACACCCGATAACATAGAATTACCATTATCAGTAAAATCAAGTTGTTTTGGTAATTTTGCTGTCTTTTCTATGTATATAAATCCTTTAAATATTTTTCATAAGCTGGGACTTGCTTAATTGCATCTAGTAATGGAAGATTAATTTTAACTTGTTTAAAAACTTCTCAAATCTCATCTTGTTGAGTCCCTCATTTTTTAGAAATTAGTTTGATGGGTTCTTTTAATGCTGAAGGATAAGGAATGGTATTATTCTCCATCCTCACTCCTTGTGATGCAATTGTATTTGGTTTTGCTTTTTCCTTATTTGATTCCTGAAAAGTTACTTTTTTTGGTTATTTTAGGTGTTTCAGGTTCCACATCACTATCACTTTCCCCATTCTCACCAAGGTCTGCCACCACTCCCTCTTTTAATGGTGGTGGCGGTACGAATTTGTTGTCATAGGTCTTACCACTTCTCAAATTACTTACCTGGCCAACATGAGAACTCTTTGAACTCGAAGCATGATGTTGAGGATTCTTTGTTGTGTCACTTGGAAGATTTCCTGTTTCAGTTCCAGAAAATTGTTCAGCTAGTTGTTCCAATTGCTTAGCAATAGCTTCATTAGTCTTCTCTTGTACTTCTTTGAATTGCTTGAACGCTTTCATATCTTTCGCTAAGTCCTGAATTGTTGTTAAGATCACATTATCATTACCGTTATGAGTTGAAGACCCTTGTTGATTTCTTTGTTGATAAGGCCCTCCTTATTGGTATTCCCTTGATTGTAATTGTTCCTTTGATAGTCTCCTTGATTGTAGCTTTCTTGTCGACCTTGGTACTGATTATTTCCTTGAGTTTATACCTGAAAAGGAGGATTCAATTGGTTAGTAGAATTACCATATCTAAGATTAGGATGATTTCTAAGACCAGTGTGATATGTGTTAGAGTTCGTGTCATATGTCTTCCTTTCTCCTTGGCCTTAAACTTGATTTATTTCTTCACTTTTTCTCACATTCAAGTAACACGTCATCGATGTGTGTCCAATGTCATTATACATCTCGTATACGTCACACTTATTGGAGATATATGCCATACCATTTTTCCCGACTTTAAGGCTTGCAATTTCTCGTTCTAGAACTGCAAGTCTATCCATAGCCACTTGATCATTCACCATCTTTACATTTGTACCTCATGACCTTCTACTTGATTGTGCACGTTTTTTAGATATCATACTCATTCTCTCCAAGATGTTCCTCATGATTCAAAGTAAATGTGTCCGCACTTGTAGAGTTTACATCTCTTGCATCTTTTGGTGAGAGACCATCATAAAATACTGATATTAATTCCTCTTTAGCTATCCAATGATGTGGACATGTTCTTAACATCTCCTTAAATTGATGAAAAACTTCATGGAACTGTTCCCCTGATTGTTGTAAAACCCCGAATGGCTCGTCTTGCATCACTTGTCCTTTGAGACGTGTAGTATTAATCCAAGAATAGTTACTGCATTTGAACCCACGTGTAGATACTTGCAGATGGTAAAGATATAAACCATTGCTTGGCTTTATCTTTGAGTGTAAATTGAAATAACACCAACTTAACTTCCTCCTCAAATTCAGATATAGGCAAGTATGGTTCTTTAGTTGTCATTCCATGAAAATGAGAAAGAATGCCTAAGCATTGAGGTCTGACTTCAAAAGCTTTCCCTTATTATGTTGGTGGGACCATGGGAGATGAATTGATGACAATGACAGGACTAAAGTGACTATCCACACCATGTGCGGGTACATATTGGTGAGCTCTTGGATTAGCTGGTATACCATTGAATTTGGGTGGTTGTGCATAACCATCTTGATCTTGATTCGGCTGACGGTTTCGATAACCTGGTTGAGTTCCATAATTTTTAAAATTTTGTTGAACCGGACCTTCTATATCTTCCTGATCTTCTATCCAATCTTCCACGTAGTTGGTATGATGACTGCCTTCCATAGAAAACTGTTCCTCATGACTGTGACGAATACCTTCCCCGTTATGCTGAAAGCTTGGTTTACAGATCCAAACATTGGGCATTGTAAGGCCCCGTTCCCGGAAAGCCTCACAGTTGGTTAATCATAGCATAAAACCAGTTTAATAATAAAACATTGCAGCGGAAATAATTAGACATTCATTTAAACATTTGAAAACACATCGTACTCATACATTTTTAATTGTAAACAAAACATATTACTTGTCCTTAAATTACAATAAAGATTTTCATAAACTTGAATGCCATCCATAGCTCCCCAAGTAGCTCCGTGTGCCATCCTCAGCATCAGCACTTACCTGCCAACTATTATGCATAAAAGTCAGCTTCGCTGAGCGAGTTCTAGTTTTAAATAATATAAGAAAATATAAACTTTATCCTTCATATAATGACCATGCATACATCATAGTACATAACATTACTTGCATCATAATAAGCATGTTCATTATCTTTCATTCTTTCATTATCTTTCACTTTTATCATAAATGAGATTGCACAAAGCAAGAGCTCCATGTTGATTGACAACAAATGCCAATCCCTGTCGGTACACATGAAACGGTAGCTAACCCCCGACAGTTGATCCACACTGCAAGGCACATAGCCCGCTCATGAATACAGATCCATCATCATACATTAGACTCACATAAGTGAAGTCTATCATAGTGCTTGCAAGACTTTCCATCATCAAACGGGCCCGGGGGTAACATTCATTAAGTTTCGCTTTTCATTAATATCATCTTCCACTTTAATATATATAATACTTAACTTATTAAGTACACATCATGCCAAGCAAAATCATCATAAAACATAACCGAACCGCCGCGGGACAGCGGGGGTTCGGGGGCGGCAGCCCCTGACAGCGGGATCCTAGGGGCAGCAGCCCCTAGTGGGGTCCAAGGGGCAACGCCCCTGGCTGGGGCCGGGCTGCCAGGTCAGCGCGAAAAATTTTTATATTTAAGGTTTTATATAGAACATTTACTTATAGAAAAATCGTTCTTCCGGTTAAAACCCCTTAAAATCTTAGTCATTTAAAAACGTAAATTTAGTATGCATAATAGCCCCAAAACATGAAAAACTTATAAATAGGGGATCTAGAACTCACCTGGATACCACGAATAACTTCTAGACTAAGCTTACAAGGCTAGGATCACTCTACGCAGCCTGCAGATAAGCTAACACTTAAAGGGGTTAATTTCTACCTAAATTCGCTGCTAATTTCGCTGCAAGATCAGCAATTTCGCAGCTAGGTTCGCCAGCAGTTTCGCTGCTAGTTTCACCAGCAGTTTCGCTGCTAGTTTCGCTAGCACCTTCGCTGGCAGTTTCGCTGGCATCTTCGCTGCCAGCTTTGCTGCCAGTTTCGCCCAACTTTCGTTGGAAAAACATGTCTGCGAAACTACCTGCGAAACAATAATTTCGCAGGAAGATCCACAGTTTCGCTGGTTGAATATGCAAATTCGCTGGATGAACACACAGTTTCGCAGATCGCATAAAAATTACGGACCAGACCGTTTTTAACCCAAAATCATAACTTTTTACGTCCAATCCCTTAGTTTATCATCCATGAGGCTAAATCTAAGCTTTATACATGTTTTCATACGTAAAAATGTGACCTTTATGCGATTCTTTGCAACTTTTCAAAACCCAAAACCCTAGAATCCGGGTTTGATCTACAGAAGGGTTTAGAGGTCGATTCTTACCTGGATTTGTTGCTTCTTTCTTAGATCTTGATGCTCCAACACCCAGATCTTCAATCTCTTCACCTTAGAATCTTCAAATCTTGAGTTTTCTCCACTTTCTCTCTCTACTTTCTCTCTCTATGAATTTTGGTGGCTAGGGTTGTAATGATGGAGATGGAGCTGATTTGGGTGGGTTAAGGGCTGATTATGGGCCTTAATCACTTAGGCTCTTGTCCATAAACCCAATTTGGCCCATAACCCATTTCCTTCTTTTATTAAATACCCATTATTTAAGCCCATTATCTTTAATGACTCGTTTCGACTTTTCGGGGTGTTACACTTCAAAAGCTTTCCCTTATTATGTTGGTGGGACCATGGGAGATGAATTGATGACAATGACAGGACTAAAGTGACTATCCACACCATGTGCGGGTACATATTGGTGAGCTCTTGGATTAGCTGGTATACCATTGAATTTGGGTGGTTGTGCATAACCATCTTGATCTTGATTCGGCTGACGGTTTCGATAACCTGGTTGAGTTCCATAATTTTTAAAATTTTGTTGAACCGGACCTTCTATATCTTCCTGATCTTCTATCCAATCTTCCACGTAGTTGGTATGATGACTGCCTTCCATAGAAAACTGTTCCTCATGACTGTGACGAATACCTTCCCCGTTATGCTGAAAGCTTGGTTTACGGATCCAAACATTGGGCATTGGTCGGAAATTTACAGGGGGAGGTTGGTGTTTCACCCCTTGATTCACAGGGATTGGCCCCTGAGGTTGAGGTTGCACATGTTGTGGTTGATGTGGAGGATCATCAGGTGTAGGAAACACAGGTAACATAATGTCTCCTAAAGGTTTGTTAGGTTGTGGCTCTCATTGATTTCATGGATTATTTATCCCTGTTGATTGATTACTTTCCGGAGTTCTTGAGAGTCGACTTAAAATCCGATGAGCGTTGCTGATGATGTACCCTCTTTTGATCTTGTTTTACCATGAATTTGAGAAGTCCTTGAAGTGGATGTTTTTTGAAACACACGATTCTCCCTTGCAGTCTTTTTAATTTCTGGATCAAAGTGCAATGGTGAAGTCCATTCCGAGAATCTTGTTATGGTTACCTGCAAACAAGAAAACACAAAATACCTCGCGTAATACTGAACAATAAAGAAAAGAAATTAAAAAGAAAAATAGAAAAATAAAATCTTTTTGGGTTTTATAATTTTTTTTAAGAAAAACAAGTAAAACGATTAAACACTAAGCACGGTAATTCCCTGGCAATAGTGCCATTTTGATCTGGTAGTCGTGACTCGATCAAAAACAAGTTAAATAACCAGTCTTAGCTACCTTTATTGCATACGGATAAGTAAGCTTGTCTCTACAGGGAATATGTGGAAAATATTTAACGATTGCGACTCGATTAACTAAAAGACACGAACTTTATGACTAAAAATCGAAACTTTCAATGAATTGAATAACATAAGTCCAAAAAACAATAAACTTTGGAATGAATTTAATAAATAATGAGAAACAATCACTTTCGGATCCTCAATTATGCAAGATCAACAATTTATGTAACCAAACTAGGGTTTGCCAAAACCTAATTCTAAAGACTTCAACTTTTCAATTAACGTAATAACAAAGGATCAAACTTTAAAGACTCGCTCATTCACAATGTTATTAATTCGCTCATATCAAGTTACCTCTTGATTTTAGCGAGTTCACGATGCAAGAAAACCAAAAACTGATAATTTCAACAAGTAACTTTGTTTATAAACGAATATTTTAACATAATCAAAAGTTAAACTTACATTCAAAATCCCTTGTCTAACAAAACCCTAATGAACACATATAAAGTCTTACTTTAACACAATCGATTCTCCCGGAAGCAATTACAAACGAACTAGCAACTCATGGTCTTCATTGAATCTTCACTTTTGTTTTAATGATGATCAAGGTCACGGATGATTCTTGTATGGATTATGAAGCTTGCAACCACCAAAAAGCACCTCAAAATCACTTGGAATTGACTGGAAAAGTTCTTCCTTCGAATTGAAGTCGAATATCTTTAAATATCAATTTTCAAAAAATTAAGAAGTTTGTTGAAGACCAGGGTATGATACGCTGACCCTGGGCGTATCATACGCCCATCCCTTTTCTCAAACGCCCAACTTTCTGTAATATTTGTCAAATACACACACAAATACGTCGCCAATACGCTGACCAGCGTATTATACGCCCATACCCGGGGTAACATATTGGGGTTTTCGGGGACATTTTTGTAACTTCCTTTATTTATATCTTCAACATTTGTACTTCCTTTTATTGTTTCTTTTTCATCCAAAATACACTTCCTTTAGCTCCAAATCCCTATAAATCAAAACACACACAACTTGAACCTATTCCATGATAATCATAATATAATTTCACTCATTTAGGTTAATTAAACATTAGACTATTAACGCGTGATCAATACCTCCTTTAAAAATGGCACTATGTGCCTCTTCCATTATCACATTCTTCTCCTTATTAATGTTACGGCTTTTTGGTTAGTGTTCTTGTCCCACAAGAGCATCAACCCCTCTTTGATGGACTGTTATGTATCTTCGATTAATTAGAACCCTAATCTCTAATTTTTTATGAATTTAACCAACAATATTTGTTCTGATACCAATTGTTAAAAACACCATAGAATCAAGAAAGAATACCACTCGATTTGATTAGCTATCAAAGTATTAACACAACAAAAATGAAAGCTAATTGCAACTGTGAATATGAAAGATAATTACAACCCTAATCCCCTTTTTTTATTCAACTAACTAACAACCACAAGAATGGTTAACTAATCATTCAAAGGTTGCAATTTCCACCGTTTAATTATGAGTAAACTAACAATTTTAAAATTTAATTTTTTAACTATTATTGATCTTTGACTGATGCACTAAACGTAATAATTATATATACTCTTATGGATGCAATACAAAATTCACGCGATTTCATTAATTTTTAAAAACTTGTTTTAGGGCTACGCAAAAGTTTATTGCCTTTTTATAGATTTTATTCCCAAAAAACATATAATCAAATTATCTATAACCATATGTAATTTGTCGTTTCAAGCCATGGAAAAAGCATGTGGCACCCTTCTAATAAAATAACTCGTTACCAAGTACGATAAAACATAAAAATACAACGGTCAATCGATGTATTTGTCCATTATGCTTTGGACTATTCAATGAGGTATCTCGTAGCAGTTTCTGCATTCTAATTAAAAAATTAAGCATGTGAATAAATAGTCATACAATATGCAATGTTTTATATAATTAAATTTTTTAGTAATTAAATATTATTTTGTTTAAGTAGCTAGCTATAGCATATACAATTATGATAGTGTGCTACTATAGATACACCATCTCCACCATCTATTGGTCTGTTTACATGACAAAAAAGAGCTATAAAGTGTGTATAGCCAATGGTAGATGCAACGTCAGATCAGTTATTTTTGTATTTCTGTGTCACCTAGACAACCTATATGTTCACCTATACGGGAAAACCTTAATATGGCCCGTATAGTCATTCACGTTATTAATGTGACGCATAGTACGGGGCGATGTGCGTTTGATTCTAGTGTTACATTAACCGGCCAAGAAAGAAGAAAATGGCAAATCTTGACAAAGTGTTCAACCAATTAATATACAAGTTCATGATTTAGTTAATATACATCATGGGAAAACTAGCTAGTTAAGAGATCTACATTTTCTAAACTATCATAACTAATTAGAAAAGCTTGCTTCCAAACTCTTCAATGTCACTTCCTAGTCTTGAAGATGAAGCTGCAACATCTCTTAGCTCAGATAAGCTTCTTCCAAGCTGCAATGCAACCTTCATCTCAAACAATTCACCATTCTCTCTACTCTCCAAATCTCTTTCCTTCAAATTTGATTCTATTGATTCCTCCATCATCCTAAAGAAGCCCGCGTTGCTTCGATACATCTCAAACACCATCCCTACTTGCCCACCATGTTGTAAGGTATTTACAACGCTTGCCATCGCACCGCCCATGACCCCAAGCACCACGGCCCAAGGATTATGAGGAGAAGATGCAAGAAAGGCCGAACCAACGGCTCCTAAGCCGGTTAGTAGAGGGCCAGCTATAGCTAAAGCTTTGTTGAGCTTCAAGGCCTTTTCGCCTAGCCTCAAGTAATCAGCTTTATCTTTCACCTCCAAAACCTTAATGATCTCTCTCATTTCCTCTTCTAGTTCAACACTCCAACCGTTTTGATCATTTTGCCGTTTAGCAGATGTCCTCCTCTTTTCGGGCCACCAAACCGCTGGTTCCACTTTTGCTGGAAACTTTTCGAGCATAACACCAAGTAACGGAAGAGGGTAGGCTCTATCTATAGCCAAAACGTTATTCATTGCATCATTAACATCACTAAGAGTAGGGTTTCCTATTGCTATTTTTGTCTTGATTTCGCTTTCAAGTTGCTTGAGCAACCTTGCAGCATTTCTTTGTTCTTCAGCCAGTTGGGAAGGTTGAATCTTGTTCATGATGATCAACATCCCAGTGGCTGCAAGATACAAGAAACTTGATGAAAGCTTAAGAGCTTCCAAAGGTGCACCAGGTACACTAGCTATAGCAGATGCAATGCCAGCCATGGTTGCTGCTGAAAGAGTAATGTTGTTGATAGATGTTAACAGCAAACTGTTCCAGTTATTCCTTTGCTCTCCAATGTTCTTATGCATCTCTATACGATCCGAAACAGCCTCGAGTATCACGTAAAGCTTCTCCATCACTTCAGGATCAGGAGACAGATTAGGGTTGTTTTTGTTTTGTGTCTTTGGTGGGATTCTTGAATATTCCAGTTCTTCAACCAAACCTATGTTTGATTGGATCTTTGGAATGAAAGTACTTAGACTATTTGTTTGAATCTTTGGGAACTGGATAGAAGCTCTTGCTAAATCTCTATGTGAAGAAGAAGAAGATGATGATGATGAAAAGGAACACAAAAAACTTGAAGCCTGAGTAATGGCTACCATGATTTATATCAATCTAAACCTGCAATCTTCTTATTAGTTCTTAATTAGAAAGCTCAAAAGAGTGTAAGATGAATGGGGTAGGTGCTAGTGTATGAAAGAGTTGGTTGATTTTGTTATTGGAACAAGTGTATTGTGGCTGTCTATATATAGACAGAATCAACACAGAATCAGTCAAACTTTTCAAACCTTTGAAGTTTGAATGTGTAACAATCCAAAACACTCGGTTTCTTGGGGGTACTGACGGTCATATTTTGACGTTCAAACCTCATAATATTACTATTTGAATTTGTCAACTAACTCTACTTGGCAGTTTATTGTGAACGTACGGTTTAATTAATACTGCTATAACTAATACAAAATTGATACGTGTCTGCAAATAATTAGCATGTGGCAGATGGATCGAGTACAGATCTTATAACAACCGATAAATTTGTTGTTTTATGACTATAAGATTATAGATTTAAATAATAAAAAACAGTCTTCTACACAAAGTGATCTAGCCTCGATCCTTTGCTCTACGTAAAACGAGAGTTAAGTCAAAATCTAGATACGTTCTAATAAAAAAATAACAGATGAATGAACCGAATATTTCTAGGCATAAGTATCACTATTAAAAAGAAGAACTAGAGAAGTTATAACTTATAACCATATCATGGCAATATGATAACTTGAATATTCTTGGTAATTATTGATAATAGACATAGAATATATGTTCTTACTGATAATGTATACAGGTTATTATTATTACTAACCATACCAGCGTAGCCATTTTCTATTTATGTACATTATGAATTATCTATGAATGTTGTTACATAATAAGGCCAGAGCAAATTATTAAACTATCAATAATTTTAACTTCAAGATATTATATAATAGGATACTCTGAATTGATGATCTTAAATTCTGATTTGTTTTTATTTTGTCTTATGTTCTTAGTTTATTTGGTGAGATAAGATAATTGGCATAACTCAAATTTGCTGCTTTACATAATTAAAAAAATAAATATCGGTTGGAGATGCATCATGTGCACATAAAAACAACACATGGCGCAGTTGTGAGTTGTAATGTGGATCTCAAAAAATTTATCGTACTTATGTTTGTAATTCTTTACTACATGGGGTAGATTTTCAAGCCACGGTCATGAGTTATTGTAGATAATCAATTGTTAAATTGATTTTAAGTTGTATATAGAAAAAATTGTTTACTTTGAAGTTAATGTTGATGGGAATATGAATTTATATATAGTATGGGAACATAATACAATAAGCACTTATATAAATAATACGCACTATTAGTCAACACTATTATATATATATATATAGGGTGAGCATAGTTCGGGCCAACCCAAGTAACTGGATAAAAAACAAGAGACCGGACAGACCCTACCCATTCTACCTACATATGGTCCGGTCTTCGGTTCTAAAACTGGAGATATGTCGGTCGTTGATCCGAGCCGATCCTGACCCTAAGAAAACCCGGATTACCGGAAAGGACTAATTAATTTTATAAAAAAAACTAAATAGTTAATACATATGTATATCGGTAGTCGGGTGGAAAAGATAGTTGACGACGACAGTGACTGATCATTATCATCATCTAGTCGACAACATCTACTCATCTTCGCTTGACGGTCATCATCATCATCTTCTTCTTCTTCAATCGGCAATCATTATTCCACAACACATGTGATTCACCGATTTCATTATTTACGTAAGTAGATTTTGTTCATCCATATGTATTCTCCTTGATTCTGCTCACCCCTATTCATGTCTATATAGTTCGAGCATCATATAAAACATAGACTAGATCTAATTGTCAAATTTGAATGTCATAACGGCAACTTGAAATGTTCCCTGCATTTGGATCATAACAACGATCAATCTGGACCGTTCTAATTATGGGTTGAATTTATAAAGATTTAACTACTTGCGTAAATATTCTATGATTACAGAAAAGAGTTTTAAGATTTGTTGATGGTTGGACTAAAATTAATTGAAATAAATATTATGTTCCATTAATTCATGGCTGGAGCTTCTAAAACCACTTTGTTTGGAAATATTATCCGGATATAGACCATACTCATAGATCGAGTTTCTTATAATTAAGCATGCTTGCAACAAAACAAATTAATCATCTACGGAGATGAAGATCTTCAAACGTTCTTGGAAGCTTGAGAAAGCTATAACTATAATCCAATAAGATGAGATAAATTCTGAGAAGCCCAACAGTGAAACTTAGGGGTCGTTTGGTTCGCATAATGTTTGCAAAGGAATTGAAATTGGAATTGGAATTGGAATCTTATTAAAATTGATGACGTGTTTAGTTGGTCAATTTTGAGTGAAACTGAAATTTTAATTTTGAACATTGCATTGGATTTTTAAACATTCCATGGGTAAGTGGAAGGAATGTGAATTCCAATGAATGTGGGAAAATTTTCCAATTCCAATTTCATCCATTGATCAACCAAACATGATTTTGAATGAAAAAATTTCCAATTTAAATTCCAATTACTGAGAATTCTGTAACCAAACGAGGCCTTAAAATTGCTAATGGAAACTTTTGATGACATGATTTCACCTTACATTCACCATATTGTTTGTAACAATTGTTGTTCCATCTAATTAAACCTTTATTGCAAGGCTTTGTATCCAGAAAACTTTACAGTTGGATTTGAACATCTCACGGTTAAATTTGAACATCAAAATACAAAGATTCTTAAACTTTAAACAATCATACATTTATTGCAGCGAAATTCAAACTTGATTACATAACTCATTGTTTTACAACATTACAAATATACTTTAACAAAAACATAACTTTAACTACAATGTCAGTCTTGAACGTATAACCGGGTAGACAGGGTGAGCAAATAACCTACTTAACCGAACTATGACCGAATTAACCGCGTTAACCGAACTGAACAATTAACCGACGGTTCGGTTAAGGCATAATCAATTAAATGCACATTGCAGTTTCGTTTCGATTTTGATGTACAAATTAACTAAATTAACCGTACCGAACCAAAGGTCATTAGTGTACAAAAGGTTTAGAATACTACTCATGAGTTTGCTAGAATTACATATGTTAACCTTTCTAATAGACCTAACAATTTTAACCCATCTGTCACACCCCAACCTTGACGGCGGAAACGTCGAGGAGTGAGAGTTAAGATCGTTCACAGCCACATAACGCTATTACTAATCCAAATATAATTTAAACATACGTTTCAATTGTAACATTACAACATAAGTCTCAAAGAAATGAAAAACATAACATAGAATATAACAAATCATTCTTATTTCATTATTTATCTAGGTCCATTCCTAGATGTGCAAGCTTCAAAGAGTAGATCACAAACTTGAGGTATTCCTGAAACATGTTAAAAATAAAAGGTCAACATAAAAATGTTGGTGAGCATTCCATAGTTTCCAATACATAAGTATATAAAAGATGGCAATTCAAGTCATAAGTTAGTGAATAAAGTGATTAGGGATGTTATGAACAATGCAACAATCAAACCTCGACAAAAGTTTTACAAGTCTCAAACGTTTAAAAGTATATACGATCAGCTAAGTGTACTTGGATCAACCAAAGCAGGCTTGTCTTACCCATAGATCTATGACTTCGCTGGGCTAGCAATAGTTAATGATTGTACATATAACGCCATAACATGGTAACCACAAAAGTTCAACTAACCACAACTTTACAAGATGAATTGCCATAGGTTTACAAGTCTCAAAATAAGTTTACAAGTGCAATGATAATAAGTTAACATGTTTCACCCCAAAGTGTGAAAATAAGCAAAAGGGGTATGGAAATACTCACATGGATATAGGCATTACAAGATGATGTAAAAGATTAAAGTAAGATCCAAAAGATAATTCCAAAGTATCCATTACAAGCACCTAAATATATAATTTACAAGATAAAGGTTAAGGTTAACAATTCGATTAACGCTCACAAGAATTAGGGTGTTAATATTTTTAAGGTTTTTGCTAAGCAATAAGTTTAGTTATTTACATTTTGATTCCATTAGAAGGAATTATATAAGTTTATATGATTAAATATTTTAGAAATGAAGTTTAATAACAATGATGTAATTAAATCTTAATAATTTTCTAAGAATAGTACATAATTTCTCAAATTTTAGAGATTAATAAAGATAATATTATGTCCATTATTATTTAAAATGATTTTTCTAAAATTATTGTATCAAGTCCATAAGCATCTAAATAATTATTTAATTATTTTTTAAAAGAATACATTTGTAATCAAAGTTTAAATTTAAATAAACTTTTTAAGATAACCATGATTTTAAAGGAATAACGTTTGATCCGAAATTAATTTATTAGTTGAGACCCACTTTTAATAGGATTTAACCATAAATAATGTTTGTTAATATGTTTTTAAAACAAGTTATTTAATTTTTAAAATTACTAGAAAAATCCAGAATATTATTTGATGTTCATAGAAATTTTTAAGGTTTGCAAAAACTATTTTTATATTTTTTAAAAATTTTCTACAAATAATTTGAGGGCTAAAAAGGCCCAAAAAAATGTTTGAGGGTGCCCGGGTTCGAACCCGGGACCTCAAGGATGTGGGTATGCATTGTTAACCAGTAGGCAAGGGCGCCTAAGCCTGCCAAGTAATGGATTTTAATTGTTAAAAACACAAGTTTCATATGATTCCCAATTCCCCAAGAACCCTAGTTTCAATTTGGATCAAATTGATCATATATCCGAAGTTGTTAATGAAATTAAAGTTAGGGCTTTGATTCACCAAGTAAAACCGAGTTTAATGATATATGAAACTTACATTTTTGAGTTCGATTTGATGTTCTTCAAGTTTAAGAACGAGTCGCGACTATGTTGAAGTCGGTTTGATACACAAACGTTGATGTCAGTCAAATTAATTTTGCAGCAAGCTTTTATGGCCGAAGTTAATCAAAAGCCCTCTGTCAATTCGGGTTAATAGAGCTCAGAACATGTACAACGACAGTGTTGCAGGTCGCGAATGGGGATGATGGTCGAACTTGATGTTTGTGTGGGTTTCAGATGAAATTGAGAGTTCAAGCAGTTTAGGAATTGATATTCGGTCGATTAGGTGAAGTTAATTTGATTATTATGAGCGTTTAATGGCCACACGGCTATGGATTTAAGATGTTTCGGTTATGCACTTGATTGAGTGGTAACCGATGTTTTAATCTCAATTATTAAGTGCGTTCATGCTCGAATCATGCATACGAACCGATTTGGATCGATTTGGGTTAAAAATTTGAGGGTTTCAGGTGGATTTAGAGGTTGCCGGCGCCGCGCCGGACTTGGCCGGCCGGCGGCCGGAAATACGGGGAGAGAGAAAGGGTGGGGGGTTGGGTTTGATAATCTACACCTTTGGTCCCTGTGGTTTTGAACTTTAATATTTTATGCCCAAAGCTTTCATTTGGAGTTTTAAAAGTGGCAAAGTTAACCCCTTAACTTTATTACTTTAAGTTTTTAACTTTTACAAGTTTAATAGATTAGTTTTATTAGTGTTATACCTTTAAATTAGTTATTAGCATTATTATTATCATTAATTTTGTTAATGTTGTTATTATTAGTATTATTATTATTACAATTACTATTATTATTATTATTATTATTGTTATTATTATTATTATTATTATTATTATTATTATTATTATTATTATTATTATTATTATTATTATTGTTATTATTATAATTATAAATTTATTTATTAAGTAATAATTAACATTATTAAGTTTCAAATTCATGAATTAAAGACAAAATAAGAAAATAGTCATAAGTAACCCATGAGTTCCATATTAGGCAACAATAGTCCTTACAAGATTAAACGACGTTAACTTTTAATTAACGTAAAAATACAGGATGTTACACCATCCTTTAAAATTAATTCAAACGGACTTTCAATATAAGGCAATGGGTTGTTTTGGGCTCAACATTATTTCTAAGGAGTTTAAATGGGCATGTTTAACAATATAACAAAAACGGCACGGGTCATAATGGGTGGAAAGAAAATATCCAATGGGTCAGAATGGGCGGGTCATATTAATATACTCATTTTCACAATCTCAAGCTCTTCATGGCTCCAAGTTCTCCCATGAGCACCACCGCTCCAATTGCCAACACCATGGTCGCTCGTCGATTTCTTCATCTCTATCCATAGTATCATAATCAGGAGTTTTTGGAATTGTTGGAATTGTCGCTCGTCGATTTCTTCATCTTCATCTCTATCCATAGATTTTGAGTTTTTGACTCATTCAAACAATCATCATCTTCCAAAAAAACTTCCTTTGCTCCTCAAATTAACATTGTTAATCGTAAATTCTTTTTGTTTCTCTAAGGCCTCAACAATCATCATCATCATCAAATTTTCTTTTCTTGATCTATGTTTGAAAGCAACCCTCATGGAATACCTTCATTGTAAGTGGCACGGATAGGTCCGTCGATTTTATCCGTACTTGAAGAAACCCGACCCAAACAACCAGAAAACCGATTTTTATTCAGGTCAGGTTTCGAATAGACTTTATAACCTCAAATACCTGAATGAGCTAAACCGATTAACTCGAAATCTGAATATCCCGGTCAACACCTATTATAGTTAACTAGATTGTTTGCACACTTGTTTAGATTGTCCAAATTAAGCAAATTGTTTGTATATAGTTATATGTTTAAGCATATTATAGATGTAAACAAATTTAAGTCCACTAATTTTATAAGATTTAAAAAAACATATTAAAATCTATTGAATTAAGTTTATTATTTAGCACGTACCCAAAACCCGACCCGAACAACCCGAAACTAATTAAACCGAATGTTATTTAGGTTGGGTTTCGGGTAGACTCTCAACGCTAAAAAAACCCAAAAAACTCGCATCGCTTAGAGTTTCATGAGACTTCTTTTACATTCGCAAATCATTATCATATAATTACTAGTTACCCTATCTATTAAAAGAGAAGTTTTATGAGATTTTTGGAATTTTCATTATGTCTATATCTTCCATGCGTTTTCACGCGTCCTTATCCTCTTCAAACACGCACAGATACCTGTGCTTCGTGCAGGATCGGGTTTTGTCACTTAACACTTGGTTTTCTCTCAAACTCACTTATAATATTCACTCAAACAAGATGAAGCAACGTCTTTGACAAGAGTTGATAGTAATATAATAAGTAACAACAAGCAGAAGTATTTCAAGGCACTTGTATATATTATTTCTCAACTCAAGATTACAAGACACTTACAAGCATACAACAAGAGTTACAAAGAGAAACTATATATACTAGATCCTACAGCCGGTTATACTTGATACCAGCTGGAAACCTAAGACTAAAGCATATACTACAATGCTATAGTTAAGGTATCTTAGATAAAGTATTATCTAAGATATGGTAGTCATGACATGTCCATGACTTACCTTTTGTCACCAACTAAAGATGGCAACTGTACTTAACATGAAAAGGTAAACAGTAGATTAAAGTATGGTCAACTACATGGCTTTTGAGAAAACGCCATGCAGTATATCAGAGATTTGCAGCGGACTGTCAGACAGACCATACTTATGTCTACTGGATAATAGAAGTGTTCTTCCGAAGGTTAACTGGCTTCGGAAGAACAAGTTCTTCCGAAGCCACTTATACTTCGGAAGATGCTTCTATGCTTCCGAGGCTTTAAGGACTTCTTTATTCTTCGGAAGTTGACTTCAGAACTTTGTCTTCAAGTCTTGAACCTTCGGAAGTAGTTTCTTTTCCTTCGGAAGTTGGAGTTTCTCCTTCGGAAGTGTATTTTACACTTAGACTTCGGAAGAACTCTTTCTTCCTTCGGAAGTCCCACACTTGGCTTCGGAAGACCTTTGCATGTAGTACTCAAAATCTTCTAAGTGTTATTGTTTTGGTTGCAACAGCCTCTTATGATCCAACAAACTCCCCCTAGGCTGATGCTACCAAAACTTCACTTATCTCTACTTCTCAAAGTTTTCAGCACCAGGGATAGAAGATATTTGTCTGTCTCTCTGTTCTTCCCGGAAGTGGTGCTGAGAAGCTTGTACAGGTCATTCGTGGATAGGAGATCCAGTCTATCACTTTGAATGACGTGTACCCTTTGTTGTGACCCCCTGAAGAGAGTTAGTTGACGGGAGTTGTAGTCATACTCCCATCTAACTATGGACTCAAGTTCAGGACCTTCAACCATTTGAAGAAAGGCTTTGCCTTTGGTTGCTGATCCTTTCCTTTGCTCCTCCTCTCTCAGTTTTGACTCCTCTTCGACCTTGCTTCTTGCAGTGAGCTCGGCCATGTGAAGGCTGCCTAAATGATTTCTGATGTGAGCAGCTACTTCGGAGTTTGAGGGGTTGGAGAATGGTTTCTCTGCTAACTCAGCAATATCGAATCTGCTTAAGTGTAGCAGAGATGAGGCATTCAGCCTGTTAGTCTCACCATTCTCTCTCTCAACAACAAAGTTGTGAGAAGAGTCTTCGAACCTCCACTGGACTATCTTCTTTCTGGGTACAAGAGATTGTCTTGGTACCCTATCTCCTTTCTTTGTGTCCAGCAGAGTCACCAGCCTTCTCCTTAGCTTCTTTTCTTCCTCATTCAATGTATCTGAATTGAGGCCAAGGAGTCTTGCGGCTTGGTCCAAAGTTCCTCTTGGCAGATCAAGAAACTCATCTCTTGTGAGGGAACTTGAGGATCCATCAACATAAGTCAGGTTGACAGTATCCTCCTCACAAGAGATGTCGCTCAGAGTAGTGCAGTTGATGAGCTTGGTCTTGATCTCCTTGAATTCCTCCATTGAGAGATGTTTAGAAGGCTGAGGGGATGGTTTGGTTAGTTGTTGGGTAGGTTTAGGAGGTTGGGTTCTGGGTAAGGCTTTAGGTTGGATGATGGGTAGTTTAGGTGGTTGAGGTGAGGGAGTTGGTAGATGTGAAGGTGTAGGTTCAGGGGTGAAAGGTTCAGGTTCAGTTTTGATTGGGAAGGGAAAGGGTATTGGTTCAGGTTGATGTTGGGTTTGGATATTTGGCTGAGAGGTGGCTTTGAAGGTCATCCCCTGTCCCCTTCTATACATCTCCTTTCTTCTCCCTGCACGAATGTCAGCCTTGATGTCACTGACATGTCGTTGCAGGGTCTTTTCAGACATTGGACCCACTTGCCTGCCAGAGAAGCCGTGAGCTTTAAGATAGTTCTTCATCCAAGCTTTGTCACCTATCTTCTTGGCGGCAGACAGTCCAGCCTCTTCTTCCTTCTTCTTCTTCACTACCAGCTTCTCCCTTGCAGCTCTCTTTCTCTCCTTCTCCATTTGATCTTGCTCTTTGTTGAAGAGCCACAAGATCGTGTCATTGTTGTGTGGAGATAACTCATCTTGAGAGAATCCTCTGGAGAGTAGGAAAGTGATCCTTTCTCTCCTGAGCTGCAGATCAGCTTCTCTCTCTTTTCTCAGCCTTTCTTCTTCTAAGGCCAACCTTGCTTCTTCTTCTTTTTGCTGTTTTTGCAGCAAGGTTGCCTTTTCTAGCTCTATCAGCTCCTCTAATGGTAGCAGGAGTACATCTTTCGAGGCAGCTCCTAGACTGACTAGTCTATCAATTACCTCCACCCTTCTTCTATTGTTGATTGCCTCTTGGTTGGCTGCAGCTGCTTTTGTACTTGCAGCTAACAGTTTCCCAGTTGGCAGTCTTCCTTTCTTTTTAAGTTTCTCCAGCCTTTCTTCTTCCAGAAGCTCTTCCGAAGTCATCTTCCTTTTACCTTTAATGTCTTCGGAAGTGCTAGACTTTGGTGGTTCTTGGGTAGAAGACTCAGGTTGGGTGGTGGAGGTAGGAGCTGAGGTCAATGCAGATGTAATGGCTAGTGGTTGGCTGAGAAAATCCTCCCTATTAACCTCAGATGCAAGTTCCAGAATTGCATCTGTGACTATTAGATCATCGGAAAGAGAGAACAGTCCTTCCGCAGCAGCAATTTCAGCTTCGGAAGTTTGAGTTGGTTCTTCCGAGGCTTCAAATTGTGCTTCGGAAGCCTGTGAAAACACACCTTCTGTCCCAACTATTTCAGTTGCTGGGCCATCAGTCCTAGTTTCCCCTTCGAAATCAATCTCAGGTTCCACTTGGGCCTTAGGTTGACCAACTTCCTTAACAGTGGTAGGAGGTGCATTCAACCTTTGAAGCTCTTGAGCTCCAAAGTATATCACAGACATATCTGGACTAGGTTGATCAATGAGGGACTCTAAAAGGAACTTGTTGAAGATCCTATTTAGACCCTGAAGCATCCTTTGATCCACTTGAATCACAAGTGGAGGAGGCTCAGGGAAGATGGTGGTTTGTTGCTTTGAGCTCAAAGAAGTGAGAGCTTTGACTGGTGGAATCCTGTCTTTGACTTAGTTCCTCAACATTCTCCCCCTTTTTGGTAGCATCATCTTGAGAGGTAGATGAGCTAGAGGAAGAGGTCAAGGAACTTGAATGGGTACATGCCTAACAGATCTCTCAATCTGTTTCTCAGCTAGTTGTACCTTGAGATTTTCAATCTCAAGTTGCTGAGTGGCAGACCTATCCTCTAAAGTCTTAACCTTTGATTCAAGGTTTGAGACTTTAGAAAGTAGGTCTCTTATTATGAGTTGCAGTCTTCCCTCATCTTCTTTGGAAGAATCACGGGGAGATGAGGTAACATACCTAGTATGTTCATCCTCACCACCAGATGTGGTTTCTTGGCACCCTGGTTTCCCTTGCACAATGATGTCTCTTTCAGAGGCATCATAGGGCATGGTTGCCGTAGATTCAGTCTGACTATTGTTACCACTGTCCTGAGGATCCAATGAGGCTCCTTCAGTAGTGGCAGCTGAATCTACATGAGTCCCCTCCACATCAGTGGGACTCACCTCAGTTGGGCTCTGCTGGTGTGGGCTAGAAACAAGAGGTTTCTCTAGGCTCTGTTGATCCTTAATGAGGTGTTGTGGATCAACTTCATTGCCTTGGAGAGACATAGTCTCTTCACCAGCTCCGGTCAATAGGTCAGTGAAAGAGAAGGAATGAAGACCTAAAGACCCGGGACTTTGATCAATGTCAAAAGGCATTGAACTGTCCCTTGGTGGCTGCTGCTCAGGGGAGTGTAGAGACTCACCCTGAGGGCTGTCAGCTGGGGTTATGGGCTCATGGGTCTGAGACTGAGGAGACTCAAGACCCATATTGAGGTCAATAGTGAAGGATTGGGGGACCTCTGGCTGAGTGGGAGCCCCTTGTTCCACTCTAGCCTTTTTGGTTTGAAGAGGAGGAGCTTGTTCAATCAGAGTAGATTGAACAAGGGTTCGTTTGGTTCGTCTCTGATAGGTGACTTTTATTGGTGGAGAAGGTAGATTTGGAATGGTGAGGGTTGTTGCTGGTGTGGGTTCATCACCTGTGGGGATAACAGGGATGTCACCAGGAGCCATTGGCTCAATCATACCTGGAAGAAGTGCGGTATCCCTTCCAGTGTAGTTGGTAGACACTCTCTTCAGTACTTTGAAGATAGTCGGCCTCATCTGAGGAGCAGATAGAGCAGCTGAACAGACAAGCTTACTCTGATCTAGCTCGCAGTTGATTATGTGCTGTAGAAATCTAGGATACATAAAGAATGTATCCCTTTGCAGATTTCCCATGAGATTAGTCAGCACAAATCTGGAGTAGTTGAAGCGCAAGCCTTGTACCAACCCATGAACTAGGCACCCAAGTTCATAGGGAATTTGATCCCATCCCCCTGATTTGTTAGATAAGCAGTGGAGAACCACATGTAGCAGGAACTTCCACTTGTAGGAGAAGTTGAATTTGTAGACTGTCGACCTGCTTACATCTCCACCGTATCCCATTTGGAGATAAGAGTTATCTAACTCAGTCTTGGGGAATTCCGTCGGTGCGCCTTCATCATGGAGCTCAAGATGCTCCCTGATGATTTGTTCAGTAATGACCAACTCTTGGCCACATACACTTGACCTAATAGCACGAACCCCATTTAGGGTTTCAACCCGACTATTTGCCCAGAATTCGGACATTTGGTTGGTGTAAATGGTCGGGTTTACAGTCAGTGCTGTGTAATGTGTAATATGGATTGGGCTAGGAAAGAGATAATATCAGAGAAGTCGGCATCCCTTGAGGAGTCAAGGAGTGCGACTTGGTTGTGCTGAGGGTTTAGAGCCATTTGGAAAGGTAGCAGAAGAAAAGTTCTTGAGAGAGAGGTAAATTGGTGAAGAAGAAAGCTTTTAGGGCAGTGAATTGGGTAAAAAGAGTGTAAGTGATTAGCCGGAAGTATTTAAATGGTGTGAAATGGCGGTTTTAAAGGGTGGTTTGGATAAGATGATGTGAGGGTTCAGAGGATGATGTGACAGGGGCGGTAAGGTTAAGCCATTTAAATAATCCGACATCATTAACAAAATCTTTACTTTTTACAGAGTGGGGCCCAAAAGATTTCCGTTACACAGTAAAATCCTTCTTCCGAGTATAAGGTATTTCCGAAGGTAAAGTTCTTCCGAAGGCAAATGTATTTCCGAAGGTAAACAAATTGCTTCCGAAGATACATGTTGCTTTCAAGTGAAAAGTATTAAGTGCTTCGGAAGTAGATCTGAGATTTCCTCAATTGCTTCTTCCGAGACTTAGTTTACTTCCGAGAAGAAAATTATCCTATGAGAAATTTGCTTCGGAAGCTATGCTAGATATCTTCCGAAGGCAAGTTTCTCTTCGGAAGAACTTATACTTAGTTAAATAAGAAAGGATCTTTTGTAACAGGGCTTAGATTGTATTGACACAAGACTTTACATATTAAAAAGGTTTTCAAATGAGATTGACTAGTCAATGTTTATCATCCCAATAGCTGTAATAAGATATTTAAATCTTTGTTCATCAAATGCTTTGGTGAACAGATCAGCATATTGTTCATTTGAATTGACTTTGACTAGTTTGATAAGATTTTTCTCATGAATATCTCTAATGAAATGATACCTGATGTCAATATGCTTTGTCTTTGAGTGCTTCACTGGATTTTCTGTGATGGATATAGCACTGTTGTTGTCAATGTGGATAGGAGTGCTCATGAAGTTGAATCCATAGTCAATCATCTGGTTTTGAATCCACAGCAGCTGAGCACAGCAACTTGCAGCAGCAATGTATTCAGCTTCAGCAGTTGATGTAGAGACACAGGATTGCTTTTTGCATTGCCATGAGATGATCCTTCCACCAAGAAATTGACATCCTCCTGATGTTGATTTCTTGTTGATGTTGCAGCCACCATAATCACTGTCAGAGTATCCATAGAGATTAAAATCACTATTTCTTGGATACCAGAGACCTAACTTAGGTGCTCCTTTGAGGTATCTGAGGATTCTCTTGACAGCAATTAGGTGAGACACCTTTGGAGCAGCCTGATATCTTGCACAAATGCAAGTTGCAAACATGATATCAGGTCTACTTGCTGTAAGATACATCAGAGAACCAATGATTGCTCTATACTGATGTTGATCAGTATCCTCCCCTCAGAGTCAGGGCATAAATCATGGTTTCTGGGTATGGGTGTCTTTGCTGCTTTACAATCCTTCATATCAAATCTCTCTAAGATGTCATTGACATACTTAGATTGATTGATGAAAAACCCTTCCTTCAGTTGCTTTACCTGAATTCCAAGAAAAAAGTCCATTTTTCCCATAGAACTCATTTCAAACTTCTTCTTCATAATGCTCTCAAAGTCTTTGCACATTTGGTCATTTGAAGAACCAAATATGATGTCATCCACATAGACTTGAACTAGCAAAATGTCTTTCCCAGACTTTCTGATAAAGAGAGTCTTGTCAATGGTTCCTCTAGTGTAGCCGTTCTTCAGAAGAAATTGAGACAATGTCTCATACCACAGCCTAGTGCTTGGTGCAGCCCATATAGAGCTTTATCCAACTTGCACACATAGTTTGGATGCTGTGGGTCTTCAAATCCTGGAGGCTGGCATACATAGACTTCCCTATCTATATCCCCATATGTAACATCTTGGATTTTTGTTAAATTAGGCGTTAACCTTGTTAAGTTCATGTAAGGATCATTTGTGTCTTTTATGAAACTTTGAGGGCTTGTAATGCATGTTGAGTTAAGATAGATGATAATAAATTAATTTGTTTAACATTATTAATAATGATAACGATATTGTTATAATAATAACAATTGTTATTTTAATGTTAACAATAATAATAATAATAATTATTGCTATTAATAATAATTAACAATAGTATTAATAATCATAAAAATAATATTAATAATAATAATAATGAAATTGTATAGTTACTAAACTTATTAAGGTTTTAAAACTTCAAGTAATTAAACTTTGGGGGGGTTAATGTCAATTTAGAAACTTTACTATTGAAGTTTATACATAAAATGTAAATAACAAACTCGAGGGACCATTTCTGTAATTAACCAAAAACCCAAACCCCCACCCCATTCAAACCCGTTTTTCCGGCGAACTCGCCGGCCGGCCCCCGGCCAAGTCCGGCGACGCCCCAAAGCGTCTCCAAACCATTCGATTTCAACCCCAAACCGTTCCAAATCTTTTCGTGTACGTAGTTCGAACCTGAAATCAACAATTAATCACCTTAAGACGTCGGTTATTGATCTTAATCGAGGCATAACCGATGCCTTAAACTCTTTAATCATTCGAGCCTTAAACACCCTTAATAATCAAATTAATTCAGCCTAAACAATCATCTACCCATCACTAATCGATTACAATCATCAATTTCACCTGAAACAAACGCAAACATCAAGATCAATCATCATCTTCATCACGAGGCTGCAACATAATCGAAACCCATTCTCTGAATCATCTCAACTGAAATTGATAGAGGGCTTTCGATCTTTGAGTTACGTGGAAGCTTCCTGCACAATTAATCGAATTAACATCAACGTTTGAGCATCGAACGAATCGAACGTGTGTCGCGACCTTCATCCATCTTGTTCATCTTCGACTAAACTCCAAACCGGGTAATTAATCATCTCCATATGTTCGAAATAACATGGGGAATCAAAGCCCCATGTCAATTTCAATAAAAGAATTCGATTTGTTGTTCGATTTGGGATTAGATTAATCTAGGGTTTATGTAGAATTGGGGGTTTTTAATTGGCAATGGTTTTAAGATTTAAAATGGGATTATAACCGCGGCTGGAGGCCTTGGTAGAGTGGTCTGTGTGTTGCATTTCATCCATGAGGTCCCGGGTTCGAACCCGGGCACCCTCATGCTATTTTTTTAAAGGGTTTTGGCCTTTAAAAAGGCTGTATAAAATTCTAAAAAAAATTATTATAAAAAATGCTAAAAATTATTTTATAAACTTTATTTATTTAAAAACCATTTAATTAATTTTCTGTAATTTATCCATAAAAATATTCTTATATTTTTATTTAATATTCTAAAGCTAATGATATAGTTAGTATATTTTTATAAAATTTGGACTTTAAATACTAGTTTAATTTACACAAACTATTATTTCAAATATTGCCTTTAAACTATTGGTTAAATCGTGTTTATTTTACTTAGTTACAAAACTTTGTTTAAACTTTATAAATACTACAAAATTATCATAAATGTTATTCTTATTTCACATCTTTATAAAATATAAATATATTGCTCTCAAGAAAATATAATTGATACCCATTTGTTAGACATAATTGACAAAGTCCCAAACATCAAATTGAACTCTAGTTCACGTTAATTTGTTAAATTTATTTATAAACTTTAACCTTGTGAATACATATATTTAGGTGCCTTGTGACGATTCACCTTGGAACGACGCCTATTATTTATCTTATTAATCGTTATTTTTATACTTATTGCCAAGTGAGTTTTCCTTGTCCCCTTTTTATAATTTCACACATATTTGGGGTGAAACATGATGCTTATATATCATACACGTTTAAACTTTTGAGACTTGTAATGCACATGCAATTCTACTTATTTTTGGTCATGGTTATTTGTGTTTTGTGAGTGTTTATATGAGATACATTATTTGTTTACAATCATTAACTATTGCTAGCCTGGCGACGTCTTAGATCTTTGGGCCTGACAAGCCTATTTGGTGCTAAAGTCGAGGTATTGCCGACTCCTAGGGGCCGTACGCTTGTGCACTAGGGAACCAAATACACTTAGCCAATCTTATATACTTGTAATCAAGTCGAGGTTTGGTTGTAACGATATGTGTTCTATAACCTTACTAGCTTATAACCCATGACATGAATTGCTACTTGTAATCTTATTATGTATGAAAACTTGGAAACTCACCAACTATTTTTAGTTGACTCTTTATTTTCATCATGTTTCAGGAAATCCCCAAGTTTAAAGTGGACATTTGAAGCTTGCAATAAAACTAGGATTGGACCTAGTTAAATAAACAAAAACATTATGTTATGTTTGAGTTATGTTGAACTTATTTCTTTTTGTGACTTATGGTTGTATTTCAATTTAATACTTATGATAATAATATTTTCAATTTAAATATAGCGTTATGTGGCTGTGAACAATCTTAACCCTCACACCTCGACGTTTCCGCCGTCAAGGTTGGGGTGTGACAGATTGGTATCAGAGCCCATAACTATAGGGTTTAGGTTATTAGAAATGGTGACCTAGACTATAGCTTATGCATGAACCTCTTAGAATAATATTTATATTCTTGGTAATATATATATTGTTACATGCTACATAATGCTATACTTTACTTATGTGCAACTTGATGCCTTAGCATAGGTTTGCCTTGTAATTGTTTAAACTTAGTTACTCGTCTCCCTAAACTTACCTTTTGACACTTTGACTCTCCCCGAAAAATGAAACTTCTTAATCTTATTCTCGTCGACACGTGGAATTGTATACTTATGCTTATGACTTGATCCTTAGACTTATGTCTAATCTATGTAAAATCTCATCAAGGTTTTGATTTCATGAACCTAAGATATTTGTGTGACACATAGACACCTGTATTCTGGATTTCCTGGCAAAAGGCCCTCGGGCTAAGGCAAGCATATCGCATAAATCCTACGGGACTAGTTATGCTTACCTGGGGATTTCTGGGATGAGTGATAAACTATGGTCAACATACACAAATTTCTAAGGCAAGTGGGTCAACTTACCTTGACGTGTCAACGTTTCCAAATGGTAATGCGTTACCAAATGGAACCATTCCATGTGCCTTACAACTATTGCCTTATCCTTGTTGAACTATGACCCTTGTTATTCCAATTCTCGTATCTAACTCATTTTGTATATTCCAGCATGTCTCGTCATCATGGAAAGCGTGGAAGTTCCGATCGTAAACTAGCCGCCATGATTGCTCGTCAAATGGCTGCTGTCATCCCGACCATGGTTGCTGAACTTAATAGCACCTTACTGACCAATGGTAGCAACAATGGTAATGGTCATGGAGAGAACAGCAACAACCAAAATGGGAACAACCAAAACGGGAACAATCGAACTTGCACTTTCAAACACTTTAGCTCTTGCAAGCCCACTAGTTTTAGTGGCAAGGAAGGAGCCACTGGTCTTCTTGAGTGGTTCGAAAGCATGGAGAATACCTTCATCAACTGTGAGTGTCCCGAGGCACTCAAGGTTCGTTATGCTACTAGTGTGCTCCAACAAAGGGCACTTACCTGGTGGAATAGCGAGAAGAGAAACCGTGGACCCGAAGCTGTGCAAGCACTTACTTGGGAGGAGTTAAGAACATCGCTATCGCGAAGTTCTGCCCACGAAGTGAGTTGCAAAAGTTGGAGGAAGAATTCTGGAACTTGAAGCAAAATGATGGTGATCATTTGGCCTACTCAACTAGGCATCATGAGTTGAGTTTATTGCTGCCTCACATGGTCGACACTGTCCCCCGCAACATCGAGAAGTTCATTAAGGGTGTACCACCCCAAATTCAAGATGCTGTGGTGGGTAGCCGACCCACAACTTTGGAAGAAGCCATTACTATCACCGCTCAACTCACCGAGAATCATATACGAGCGGGCACCATGTCTGTAAAGGGTGCAAAGAAGGTAGAGAAGACGGCTACTGAGGACTGTTAAGGAGACCAAAGCTGAACCGTCTTACAACAACAACAACAACAAGAAGCGCAAGTTCACACCGGCGCGCAACTATGCTGTGGCTGCACCTAAACAACCCCAAAGACAACTTGTACCTGCGGCTGCACCTGTGGCACAAGTGCCTGGGGCTAGGGCTTATGCTGGTCCCCAGCCTATGTGCAACATTTGTAGGTACCATCACCCGGGAAATCAACCATGCCGTATTTGTACCTTATGCGGTAAATATGGTCACTTGGTGGCGACTTGTCACCGTGCACCTAACAACAACGCCGCCGTGGTCACAAATCGTGTTTGCTACAACTGTGGGGAACCTGGTCATTTCCGCCCACAATGCCCCCGTCTTGTGGGTAATGTTCCACAAGCTCGTGGACGTGCTTTCAACATCAACGCGAATCAAGCACAAGCAAACAATGATGTGGTGAATGGTATGTTCACTTACCTTTAACTTTTGTGACCTAATTCATTTCATGTGTTATCTATGTCGTTAAATACCTTTAAAATTGAACAGGTATGTTCCTTATTAATAAAACTTATGCCTATGTCCTATTTGATTCTGGAGCCGATAAGAGTTTTGTTTCGTTAGAGTTTGAATCCATACTTGCTAAGCCACATACGAAACTAGAAAGACCTCTTACCGTTGAAGTCGCCGATGGAGAACCGATCACCGTTGACATCGTTATTCGTGATTGCATCTTAAGCCTTGACACGCATGATTTTCTTATCGATCTTATCCCTATGAAACTTGGAAGTTTCGACGTCATCATTGGTATGGATTGGTTAGCCAAACACCATGCCGAGATCATTTGTTTCGAGAAGTGCATTCGCATACCGTTACCCTCTGGAGATACTTTGAAAGTGTTCGGTGAGAAATCTTCCAAAGGGCTTAAACTCATGTCTTGCACTCAAGCCCGAAAGTGCTTAAGCAAGAAGTATATGGCCTTCTTGGCTTACGTGGTCAACACGAAAGTCAAAGGGAAAGAACTTAAGGATGTCCCTATCGTACGAGACTTTCCTGAGGTATTTCCCGATGACCTTAGTGGTTTACCTCCCGTGCGTGAAGTCGAGTTTAAAATTGACTTGATACCGGGAGCAAACCCCGTGGCTAAGTCACCATATCGACTTGCACCATCGGAAATGCAAGAACTCTCTAGTCAACTTCAAGAGTTATCCGAGAAGGGCTTCATCCGTCCTAGTTCTTCGCCTTGGGGTGCACCTGTACTATTCGTGAAGAAGAAAGATGGAACGTTTCGTATGTGCATCGATTATCGTGAGCTTAACAAGCTTACCATCAAGAACCGTTATCCTCTTCCTCGTATCGATGATTTGTTTGACCAACTTCAAGGAGCTGCTATTTTCTCGAAGATCGACTTACGTTCTGGCTATCATCAATTACGAGTCCATGATGATGATATCCCAAAGACCGCTTTTCGTACTCGTTATGGGCACTACGAGTTTATGGTGATGCCTTTCGGTTTAACCAATGCTCCTGCTGTCTTCATGGATCTCATGAACCGAGTATGCAAACCTTATCTAGACAAGTTTGTGATCGTCTTCATTGACGACATACTTATCTATTCCAAGTCCAACACCGATCATGAACTGCATTTGAAATTGGTTCTTGAGTTGTTAAAGAAAGAGCAATTGTACGCGAAGTTCTCGAAGTGTGATTTCTGGCTCGAGGAAGTTCAATTTCTAGGACACGTGGTGAATAGCCAAGGAATTCACGTTGATCCTGCAAAGGTGGAAGCTGTGAAGAATTGGTGTATTCCTACAACTCCTACCGAAGTTCGTTCTTTTCTTGGTCTTGCTGGTTATTATCGGCGATTCATTGCCAACTTCTCGAGGATCGCGAAACCGCTCACTACTTTGACACAAAAGAATAAACCATTCGAGTGGGGTCCCGAGCAAGAAGAAGCTTTTGAAGCGTTGAAGCACAAGTTGTGCAATGCTCCTATCTTGACCCTACCCGATGGAAACGACGATTTCACCGTGTATTGTGATGCATCTAAACAAGGCCTTGGTTGTGTTCTCATGCAACGAGGGAAGGTCATAGCTTATGCATCGAGACAATTGAAGGTTCACGAGGTGAATTACACAACTCATGATCTTGAGCTTGGTGCCGTCGTCTTTGCTTTGAAGATTTGGAGACACTACCTGTATGGCACGCAATGTATAGTCTACACCGATCACAAAAGCCTTCAACACGTTTTCAATCAAAAAGATCTCAATATGAGACAACGTCGTTGGGTGGAGTTGATTAGTGATTATGATTGTGACATTCGTTACCATCCTGGTAAAGCAAACGTTGTAGCCGACGCTCTAAGCCGAAAGATTCACAACAAGATGATCTCATTCCAAGAAATTCGCGATCGACGACAATGGTTTGATACTTTGGGTGAGTTTGATACTGAGATCCGACTTGATGTCAACGAGACCACCGTATTGCTACAAAACCTGAGGATAGATAGTGACATCGAGTCTAGTATCCTGGAGGCTCAACAAATGGTACAACGAGAAGGAAGAATGAAGGATGAGTTGGAGCATAATCTTCTAACCCGATTGGAAACGAAACCCAATGGGTTGATGTACTTCGCCAATCGAATTTGGATTCCAAATCGCGATAACCTCCGTACCTTCATCATGAACGAAGCTCATCAAAGTCGTTATTCTATTCATCCTGGCTCCGATAAGATGTATATGGACCTGCGTGGTCAATATTGGTGGCCTGGAATGAAGAAAGACATAGCGACTTATGTAGCTAAGTGTCTTACGTGTACGAAGGTTAAAGCCGAACATCAACGTCCAAGTGGATTACTTGAGCAACCCGAGATTCCAATGTGGAAGTGGGAACACATATCCATGGACTTCATAACAAAGCTACCCCGAACCTCCCGAGGACATGATAGCATATGGGTGATTGTTGATCGATTGACTAAGTCGGCACATTTTATACCCATACGTGACACTTACAAGACATCAAAGTTAGCTCGTATTTACGTTGATGAGATTGTAAGTCGTCATGGGGTACCTCTGCACATCATATCCGACCGAGATGCTCGCTTCACTTCACATTTTTGGTCGTCTATGCAAGAACTCTTGGGTACACAACTAGATCTAAGCACGGCTTACCATCCTCAAACTGATGGTCAAACCGAGCGAACGATCCAAACCTTGGAGGATTTGCTACGCCTTTGTGTTCTTGACTTTGGTGGCGATTGGGATACGCATCTACCGCTCGCGGAATTTTCGTATAACAATAGTTACCACTCGAGTATCAAGATGGCACCGTTTGAAGCACTTTATGGTCGAAAATGTCGTTCGCCGATCTGTTGGACCGACATTGGTGAAAACTTCATCACTGGTCCTGAACTTATACAAGAGACGACCGATAAAGTTTCTATCATTCGCAAGAACCTTGAAGTGGCGAGAAGTCGTCAAAAGAGCTATGCTGACAAGCGACGTAAGCCATTGGAATTCCAAGTTGGGGAGATGGTTCTTCTTAAAGTTTCACCGTGGAAAGGTGTGGTTCGCTTTGGAAAGAAGGGCAAACTGGCTCCAAGATTTGTAGGGCCTTTCAAAATCCTGAAAAGGATTGGGAAAGTGGCTTATAAACTGGAACTACCTTCCGACCTTAGTGGAGTACATCCTGTGTTCCATGTCTCAAATTTGAGAAAGTGTTTGGCCGACGAAAGTCTGTATGTTCCGTTGGAAGACATTCAGATTGACGAGTCATTACATTTTGTTGAGAAACCTGTTGAAATCATGGATCGCATAATGAAGGAGACTAGAACCACAACAACCCCAATCGTCAAGGTTCGTTGGGAGAATAAACGTGGCGCTGAATTTACTTGGGAACGTGAGGAGCACATGAGGAAGAAATACCCATTCTTATTTGTATAAGTTCTTTTCTTTTAATTTCGGGACGAAATTTTTTTAAGTTGGGGAGACTGTAACATCTTGGATTTTTGTTAAATTAGGCGTTAACCTTGTTAAGTTCTTGTAAGGATCATTTGTGTCTTTTATGAAACTTTGAGGGCTTGTAATGCATGTTGAGTTAAGATAGATGATAATAAATTAATTTGTTTAACATTATTAATAATGATAACGATATTGTTATAATAATAACAATTGTTAATTTTAATGTTAACAATAATAATAATAATAATTATTGCTATTAATAATAATTAACAATAGTATTAATAATCATAAAAATAATATTAATAATAATAATAATGAAATTGTATAGTTACTAAACTTATTAAGGTTTTAAAACTTCAAGTAATTAAACTTTGGGGGGGGGGTTAATGTCAATTTAGAAACTTTACTATTGAAGTTTATACATAAAATGTAAATAACAAACTCGAGGGACCATTTCTGTAATTAACCAAAAACCCAAACCCCCACCCCATTCAAACCCGTTTTTCCGGCGAACTCGCCGGCCGGCCTCCGGCCAAGTCCGGCGACGCCCCAAAGCGTCTCCAAACCATTCGATTTCAACCCCAAACCGTTCCAAATCTTTTCGTGTACGTAGTTCGAACCTGAAATCAACAATTAATCACCTTTAAGACGTCGGTTATTGATCTTAATCGAGGCATAACCGATGCCTTAAACTCTTTAATCATTCGAGCCTTAAACACCCTTAATAATCAAATTAATTCAGCCTAAACAATCATCTACCCATCACTAATCGATTACAATCATCAATTTCACCTGAAACAAACGCAAACATCAAGATCAATCATCATCTTCATCACGAGGCTGCAACATAATCGAAACCCATTCTCTGAATCATCTCAACTGAAATTGATAGAGGGCTTTCGATCTTTGAGTTACGTGGAAGCTTCCTGCACAATTAATCGAATTAACATCAACGTTTGAGCATCGAACGAATCGAACGTGTGTCGCGACCTTCATCCATCTTGTTCATCTTCGACTAAACTCCAAACCGGGTAATTAATCATCTCCATATGTTCGAAATAACATGGGGAATCAAAGCCCCATGTCAATTTCAATAAAAGAATTCGATTTGTTGTTCGATTTGGGATTAGATTAATCTAGGGTTTATGTAGAATTGGGGGTTTTTAATTGGCAATGGTTTTAAGATTTAAAATGGGATTATAACCGCGGCTGGAGGCCTTGGTAGAGTGGTCTGTGTGTTGCATTTCATCCATGAGGTCCCGGGTTCGAACCCGGGCACCCTCATGCTATTTTTTTTAAAGGGTTTGGCCTTTAAAAAGGCTGTATAAAATTCTAAAAAAAAAAATTATAAAAAAATGCTAAAAATTATTTTATAAACTTTATTTATTTAAAAACCATTTAATTAATTTTCTGTAATTTATCCATAAAAATATTCTTATATTTTTATTTAATATTCTAAAGCTAATGATATAGTTAGTATATTTTTATAAAATTTGGACTTTAAATACTAGTTTAATTTACACAAACTATTATTTCAAATATTGCCTTTAAACTATTGGTTAAATCGTGTTTATTTTACTTAGTTACAAAACTTTGTTTAAACTTTATAAATACTACAAAATTATCATAAATGTTATTCTTATTTCACATCTTTATATAAAATATAAATATATTGCTCTCAAGAAAATATAATTGATACCCATTTGTTAGACATAATTGACAAAGTCCCAAACATCAAATTGAACTCTAGTTCACGTTAATTTGTTAAATTTATTTATTAAACTTTAACCTTGTGAATACATATATTTAGGTGCCTTGTGACGATTCACCTTGGAACGACGCCTATTATTTATCTTATTAATCGTTATTTTTATACTTATTGCCAAGTGAGTTTTCCTTGTCCCCTTTTTATAATTTCACACATATTTGGGGTGAAACATGATGCTTATATTTCATACACGTTTAAACTTTTGAGACTTGTAATGCACATGCAATTCTACTTATTTTTGGTCATGGTTATTTGTGTTTTGTGAGTGTTTATATGAGATACATTATTTGTTTACAATCATTAACTATTGCTAGCCTGGCGACGTCTTAGATCTTTGGGCCTGACAAGCCTATTTGGTGCTAAAGTCGAGGTATTGCCGACTCCTAGGGGCCGTACGCTTGTGCACTAGGGAACCAAATACACTTAGCCAATCTTATATACTTGTAATCAAGTCGAGGTTTGGTTGTAACGATATGTGTTCTATAACCTTACTAGCTTATAACCCATGACATGAATTGCTACTTGTAATCTTATTATGTATGAAAACTTGGAAACTCACCAACTATTTTTAGTTGACTCTTTATTTTCATCATGTTTCAGGAAATCCCCAAGTTTAAAGTGGACATTTGAAGCTTGCAATAAAACTAGGATTTGGACCTAGTTAAATAAACAAAAACATTATGTTATGTTTGAATTATGTTGAACTTATTTCTTTTTGTGACTCATGGTTGTATTTCAATTTAATGCTTATGATAATAATATTTTCAATTTAAATATAGCGTTATGTGGCTGTGAACAATCTTAACCCTCACACCTCGACGTTTCCGCCGTCAAGGTTGGGGTGTGACACCATATAGAAAGGCACACTTGACATCAAGCTGGTAGACAGTGAAATTCTTGGATGCAGCATAAGCAAGGAAGATCCTAACTGCCTCAAGTCTTGCAACAGGTGCAAACACATCAGTATAATCAATTCCTTCCTCTTGAGTGTATCCTTGAACCACCAGTCTTGCCTTGTTCTTGATAATCAAGCCTCTGTCATCTCTTTTATTTCTGAAAACCCACTTGGTGCCTATAGGTACTTGACCAGATGGTAGCGGACATAGGTTCCAAACCTTCTGTCTTTTGAATTGAAGCAGCTCCTCTTGCATTGATTCAACCCAGCTACTATCCTTTAAGGCATCTTCCACCTTCTTGGGTTCCATTTGGGATAAGAAGCATGAGTATAGGCAGACTTCCCATTGTGAGTCTGTCCCCTAGTTCTCACACCCTCAGAGACTTCCCCTATGATGTTTTCAGCTGGATGAGTATTGTGAATTCTAGAGTCTTGGAATCACCTCCAGCTGCAAGATAAGTCCAAGTTGGACATATTTTGCTCTGGAGCTTGACCACTTGGTCCAGCTGCTGTTTCAATCTCATTCAATGAGGACTGATTGAATGAAAGAGAAACATCATCATTTCTTTGCTGTGAAGCATCATTAACAGTTGCCTGTTCCTTCAAAATGCGCTTCCATCAGCTTGGTGTTGTGTAGGATCACCTGAGGCAACTTGAAGACCATCAGGTGAATCCCTTGTTGAAGTTCCACTATTTCTTGAAATGGTTTACTGTCAGATCTTTCAATAGTAGGAACTTGATTTGTTGTTCTTGGAGAACTTGGAGCAGGTCTGGGAAGCTCAAATAGTTTGATCTTCATCAGAATTCCTTGAGCACCTGTTCCAGCTGAAACATTCTCACAAGATGGTTTAGAATAGTTTGGAAACAATTCTAATCAAAAATATGATCAGGGCCATTCCCCCTAACACAAGGAGTGTGCTCATTAACTACAATGTTGGAAGATTCCTCAAATTTTTGGTTTTTAATGTTATAAACCCTGTAAGCTTTAGAGTGGGAGGAATATCCACACAAAGATGGCATCATCTGACTTTTCAGCAAATTTTGCTAAATTTTCTTTTGTGTTAAGTATGGTACACCTGCTGCCAAAGGACCTTAGAAAGCCATGAACGGTGGCCTCTTGTTCCATAGGCTCATAAGGGGTCTTTCCATGTGGCTTTACTTACAAGAACTCTGTTCTGCACATAGCATGCAGTGCTGACTGCCTCTGCCCAGATGTTAGAGGCAGCTTTGAATCAGCTAACATAGTCCGAGCAGCCTCAATAAGTGTCCTATTTTCTCCTCTCACAAACCATTTTTGTTGAGGAGTTCTAGGAGCACTGTATTGTCTGGCAATCCCTTTTGAGTTACAGAATGAGTCAAGAACAAAGTTCTTAAACTCAGTCCCTTGATCACTTCTGATTATTTTAACCTTGTGATCAACTTGATTTTCTATTTTAAGAATAAAGATTTTAAAGTTTCAGCAGCATTTCATCTTTAGTTCTTAAAAAGAATACCCCTGTAAATCTAGTAAAATCATCAACTATCACAAGGCAATGATTTCCTTCCAATGCTCATTATACTTGTGGGACCAAATAGATCCATGTGCAAAAGTGTAATGAGTAGTGATATAGTTAACAACTTTGGATTTATGAGAAGACTGTGTTGTTTCCCTTTTAGACAAGCAACACAGTTATCTTTGCAGAAAAATTCCTTTTTAGGCAAACCATGTACCAAGTTATTTTTAGCCAATTTATTCATTGTCTTAAATTGACATGACACATTCGTTTATGCCACAGTGTTGACTCATCACTATCAGCTTTTGGAAAGAAAGCATGATACTTCTTCCCATTGGGAAGCATTGTTCATATCAAGCTTGTACATATCCCCCTCTCCTGGGAGATCTAAGAAGCACCAATTCCTGAGGATTGTCATCCCAGGTTTGAGGATGATGCCTCATGTTCTGTGAAAAGCATTTGATGCTTTTGATCACAAACTGAGAAACACTTAACAGGTTGTGTTCAAGCTGTTTGACAAAATTAACTTTGTCAACTTTTAGTTTTCCATTGGATATACTTCCTCTGCCAGAAATATATCCTCCGGCCTCACCTCCAAACTGGACAGGACCTCCATCATAATGTTGAAATTGTTGAAGGAGAGATCTGTTTCCTGTCATGTGCCTGGAGCATCCACTATCTACTATCCAAATGTTGTTATTCTTGTCATATGGATGTCCCTGCACATAAGGTGAGAAAATTAGTTTTGATTGGAAACCCAAGCCTTTTTGGTCTTGGGTTCTTCCAATGAAAAGTGACATGATTGAACCAAGTTATGCATGGGGGGTTCAATGGATGTCTTTGAAGAAGAGGTTTGGGCTGCAGCATCTTCCTTGATCTCCATTCCATCCCTTGGTTGATCATAGAAATGAGCTTGATGAAGCTTTTGCAGCTTGGCATTCTTCCGAAGCTTCTTTTCTTTCTTTCGGAAGAAACCTTCACCACCTTTTCTTCCGAAGCAGTCTTCTTCTTCTGGATGGTTTTAAGGGAACTCTTTTGTGAGTCTTTGCAGCTTTTACTTCCGAAGCCTTTTTCTTCTCGGAAGAAGAGTTTTCTTCCGAGACAAGCCTTGCTTCGGAAACAAGCTTTCCCTTTTTCAACACTTGAACCATCTGATATGGTCCAAATGTGAAACCTTCCCTGACTCCTTCTCTTTTAACATTATTTGCATAATGTGTGCTAGCAGGATTGTAATACAATCTTAGCCATGTGTTTTTGCAAACCACACATTATGCATGCAATGTTAATTTCTGGGAATTGAAGGGTTGCTGTTCTTGTTCTTTTTCTCTTCATCAGCAACCTTTCCCTTTAACTTCTGATCCTTTGGTAGGACAGGAGTACTGGTATTATACTCCTTTCCTGAATCAGAAGGTCCAACCCACCTGGAATCCTGCTGATATGAATACACCCTTTTGCTTTGGGTCTATCTTCAGCTTGGATTCAGCCACCTTCTTGGCAGTTTTTCTGGCTGCTTTAGCCCTGTTTCTTCTGGCTTTGGTGGTCAGAGATTGATCATCATTGGTCTGGGAGGCTCAATTACTTGTTCCTTCCCTGTGATGGTCATGGTCTCCACAGTTGCATCACTCTTTGACTCTTTACAGGGTGGGTCAACAGATGGAACCTCTTGCTCTTCAGTACCACATCTTGTTGTCTTACAGACTCATAAGAGTGTGGTGGAGCAATTTCATTGGTTCCCAACCCACTTTTTTTTTTTTGATAACAAAGTTTGGAGTGAGAGGATGATGCAAGTATGGCTTGGAAGTTTTGCTCAGCAATAGCATACTTCCTGGCTTGAGCCTCAGCTGTGACAAGCTGGGCTTGAGCCTCAGTCAATTTGGATATTAAATCCTTGATTTGAGTCTTGTAGTTGGTGTGTTCATGTTTTAAAAGAGATACAGTTTTCTCTAACTCCTCAATTTTCTTTTGGTAGTCAGATTCAGCTCTCTTAAAATCAGATTTTAGCACATTTAAAGACTCAATATCGGATTTAATTTCCATATTGTAGTCCTGGTACAACTTAACCTTAGCAATGCAAGCAGGGGTACAGAGATGTTCATATACCTTATTTTCATCTGTTCCTGCCATGAGTGCTTGAGCAGAGTCACATCTTGAACCATAAAGCTCCAGTCAACTTCTTGAGCCATAGCTGCAGTTTCAGTTGACTTCCCATTGGGCTTTGTGTAGAAGGATGTGTGGAGGCCTGTGAGGTTCCCGATTGGACTTGGGAGCCTTGCATTCCCTTGCAAAGTGGCCAAGCTGGTTACAGTTGTAACACTTAGCCTTGCTTTTGTCAAACCCAACTTGCTAGTGATTGGGTTTTGAGGAATTGCCTTCCAGTTCTCTTAAAGAACTTCTTTCTCTGTAGGTAAGTAGAGCCATTTGCTGGACAATGTCCACATACCTCTATGTCATCTGGACTAAAGCACTCAAGATCATCAAAGCAGAACTGATGATCATTGGAGTGTCCACTCCCTGAGACAAACGCACATCCCTCCTGAAAGGAGCTCTGCTGAGCTTGATGAGACCTTGGAGTCTCAGGGAATGTGATGTAAGGCCCAGATGAGCAAGATGGCTGCTGGGAGTATGACAGGTACTGCTGAGACTGTGGGGTACCTGAGCCTTCAGCAACCATTAAAGCGTTGCTAGCAGGAAGCTCAAGGGTCTGCTTGCTTGGTGACCCTTTTTTTGCCTTGCCATTTCCAAACGGTATCCATCTAGGATCCCATAGAGTTCGGTCATGGTGAGAGTGTTTAAATTCTCTGTTCTCTTAATGGAGACACAGTAGAAAGTCCACTCATTGGTAGAGCACTCATGAACTTCCTGGTAAGGTCTCTTAGTTCTTGAGTGATTCCCACATTGGAGGGAGGAGATAAGATCCATATACCTGAAGTATTGCTGGCTAAAAGTTTCTCCAGCAATATAGGTGAAGTTCTCGAACTGCTGCTTCAGTGAGTCCTTCTTTGAATCATTAGAGCTCGAATACATCTGAGCAAGTGCATCAAAGAGTTCTTTGGCTGACTTGCAATGCTCAAACCCCACCATGATGGAGTTTGGGATTGCAGTCATGAGAACAGTCATAGCATTGCTGTCAATGTCGAGCCTCTTCCTATCTTCATCAGAATAGTCTTCGACATCCTTTTCGATCATGGCTCCGTTTCCACCAGCAACTTTTGGCTTGTACGGGCCATTCACGATGGACTGCCACATCTTGCTATCCTGGTATCTGATGAAGCCTTCCATTCTTCTGCTCCAAGACCTGAAGTTTTCAGGATCGATGATAGGAGCTTTGGTCATCGTTCCCATTTCGACTTCAGATTTGTTGAGGGCCATTTTTGAGTGAGGTATAAGGAGGAGTGAAAAACTTGGTTGATTGGGATGGTAAGATCTTACAATCAAGAGCCTAAAAAGCTCTGATACCAATTGCAGGATCGGGTTTTGTCACTTAACACTTGGTTTTCTCTCAAACTCACTTATAATATCACTCAAAAAACAAGATGAAGCAACGTCTTTGACAAGAGTTGATAGTAATATAATAAGTAACAACAAGCAGAAGTATTTCAAGGCACTTGTATATATTATTTCTCAACTCAAGATTACAAGACACTTACAAGCATACAACAAGAGTTACAAAGAGAAACTATATATACTAGATCCTACAGCCGTTATACTTGATACCAGCTGGAAACCTAAGACTAAAGCATATACTACAATGCTATAGTTAAGGTATCTTAGATAAAGTATTATCTAAGATATGGTAGTCATGACATGTCCATGACTTACCTTTTGTCACCAACTAAAGATGGCAACTGTACTTAACATGAAAAGGTAAACAGTAGATTAAAGTATGGTCAACTACATGGCTTTTGAGAAAACGCCATGCAGTATATCAGAGATTTGCAGCGGACTGTCAGACAGACCATACTTATGTCTACTGGATAATAGAAGTGTTCTTCCGAAGGTTAACTGGCTTCGGAAGAACAAGTTCTTCCCGAAGCCACTTATACTTCGGAAGATGCTTCTATGCTTCCGAGGCTTTAAGGACTTCTTTATTCTTCGGAAGTTGACTTCAGACTTTGTCTTCAAGTCTTGACCTTCGGAAGTAGTTTCTTTACCTTCGGAAGTTGGAGTTTCTCCTTCGGAAGTGTATTTTACACTTAGACTTCGGAAGAACTCTTTCTTCCTTCGGAAGTCCCACACTTGGCTTCGGAAGACCTTTGCATGTAGTACTCAAAATCTTCTAAGTGTTATTGTTTTGGTTGCAACAGCCTCTTATGATCCAACACTTCGTGTGCTATAGATCTGAACATTTTTTCCGGTTGTTTGGTCAGTACCGACATGGGTTGTGGGGTATGCCGGCGAGTTCAAACCTCTAAGTTTGTGGTTTCCTCGGCATTGGTTAAGATGAGTTTTGGGGGTTACCGTCGGGTGAGGGAATTGCCTTTTGGCCGTCCGTTTCAGGCGAGGCGGTCCCCATTGTCATCTATTTGAGAGCTACCGTGACCAAGAGGCGGTGGCTATTTGCCGTCGGTGCATGGTGTCACCGGCCTTGGTTGTGACAGCTTTTGGGGGTTGCCATCGGCTCAGGGTATTCGGCTTTTGGCTACCCATTTCCGACGAGGCGGCCCCCGGCTATCACGTCCGATTGGCCTCTGCCTCCTCTGTTTTGATGTTTCGACTTCTGACTGGGTGGTGCGAGCTGAGTTTGACCGCCGCCTCCTATATTACGGTGGTGGTCCTTTGGTTTGGGGCGAGGCGCAATCAGTTATAATACCCGCTGATGATGGCCTTTTTGCGATGTAAGTGTATTTAGGCTCCGATTGGAACCGTATTCATTGGGAAGAGATATTTTGAGTCATTTTTCCTATATGATCGATGATGATTGTTGTGGCTCACATGAGATCTGATTGTATCCGTCTCTCAAACCCTTTCTCATTGCTTATCTTCGACAATTGATGAGCTTCTACATACCTGTTGTGGTAAGTTGTCGATCATTAAAGTTTGGTTTGCTTTTCATAATTTGGTCGATGATGATGGGTTTAAATGCATCCGAGACCTGGTGGGCACAGACCCTCGGTTTTTTTGTTGGGAATATTGTTTTAGATCTAGTTAGAAATTCTATTCCTCAATCATAAATAGTTTTCTTGATGGTATTTTTATTTGGTTAATGTTCTTGGCCCTATGATGGTGAAATTTAGTTCATCAGAGGGTTTGTTACATGTTTTGTTTGCTTTATGTTCTTGGCTCTATGAGGGTGAAATTTACTCATCCGAGAGTTTATGTCTAACGACTGCTTCAAGAGAAACTCGGGCATTTGTTTGGTTTATGTTTTTGGCTCTATGATGGTGAAATGTACTTTATCTTAGAGTTTGGGCCTTTTGTTGTTTAGGCACGACGTTCCTATAGACTGCAGTTGCAACGAGGTGCCATTTCTATGCTTCCTAACACCTTGATAGTTGTTGGTTGTCTGTGTTGGTAATGTTGGTATGTTGGTAATATAGTAATCGTTTGAGGGCTATGATGATGAAAAAATTAGTATTGGTTGTTTAGCGTGGCATCGTGTTTGCTTTGCAGCCACGACTGATATGCTATTCTGAGCCTTGGCTATCGATCATAATTAATTGTCGTTATTGTTGGTCGTTAATACTCACGCAACGCGCGACGTTGAAAACAACTAGTTAGATTGAAATTAGTTTTTAAATAAGAGATATTTCGATCTAAATTTAGAAATTTTGGATTCTGTATCCATACTTTCATTACCAATACTCAGATTTATAATCATATGAATTTTGATATAGTGAAAAGGTTGTTGATTATATTAATTAATTGTTTAACCCATCTTGATCCGCACTGTACTTATTTTTACTAGAACTTATTCTGACTCAAACCCATCTTAATCCATTTTTTAACCAACCCATCATGACATAAAACCATCTTCACTCAAATCTAGCCTGACCTGTCAACCAACCCAACCCAACCCTTCCATTTTACCACCGCTATTTTTAATTCACATCTATAAAAAGATATTCACATAGTGAGATTCCAATGTGTATAGAAGTAATCCTTTAAACAAACATAAATAATGCAAGACGCACACATACATTGTTATATGCACACCCGACTTCGGTTTAGGTTTAGGTCGGACCTAAAAAACAAATCGTATCGTGGACACCCTCGTAAAGTTGGTCCAAACATAGTTTAACAATAGTTTATTAGTTAAAATTCTAGTTTTAAAGTATATGTTAAATATATTGGTTAATAAACCGAAATTAACCAAAATTAACCATAGCTGACAGTTAACCGAAGTGTGGTTAACCGAAGTATTGGTTTGAAAATGGTATCAACCGCACTAGCGGTTTCTGGTTCAAAAATGGTATTAACCGCACCGAAGCGCAAAATGCACGCCCCTATGGGCAGCCTTTCGATCCATGCCAAGTTGTCATCTTTATTCATTATTTTTTCTATCAAACTAATATGCAAACAAAAGTTAACTATTCTTAAGTGAATTCAAATTGTGACTTTAGCAAATTACTTTAACATTTTAATCTTTATCATTCAACTTTATAATCTGGGAGCTTAATATAGTTCGCTTTGAGATTTTTGTAATTAAAGTTCAAAAAAAGGAATGTGTGAACTTAAAAGTTTAGTTATTTAAAATAATTTAAGATTATAACAACATATTTATATATTACTAATTACCAAGTTTTGTGTGCATTAAGGTTTGTACCTTAAGCTTAGTGGGTTGTACCCACTTTTGAGTTTTTTAATCTTTAATTTTTTTTACTTTTAATCCCAATACATTTACATCTTTTATAATTTAACCCCTATGAATTTTCACTTTCCACTTTACCCTTATACTTTTCATATTTTTACAAGTTTTTCGTTTTACGTTTCGGCCTAAATTTTACGAGTTAACACACTGCAATGTGTGCACGTGATTTTAGGTTTACGCTTATTTTTCCCCTTTAACGGCCTGTCACAACGCGCGAGTACTAGATCGACTTAGTTGTTTTTTTAATGTTTTACGTTTCACGTGTTTGGTTTAACGTTTTTACGTTTACTTTCCGTTCAGTTTTATATTTTTCGTTTTTATTTCATTTTTAATATGAGATTTCGTGTGGTGGTAGCTGCTAACGGTAGTATGACAATTTTTATACTTGACATGATTTTACGACCTCCACCGCAACGCGTGGGGCTTAATACTAGTTTTTACTAAGTTACTCATGTTTTTGTCATGTTTCTTATTTTACTTGCATACTCTTAGTAGGTTAATGACTAACAATTAGTTCACACAACTGGTATGTACATAAATATATACAATCATATGGACAGTCTCCATTCAGGGTTGATTTGTATTTGAAGCAATGAGTTGTTACATATGTTAATTTTATGTGGCATTATCCAAAGTCAAAAGTAGAAAAGAATAACAATGATCCTTATTAAAAATGATTGAAGCGAGTTACGTTAAAACTTTTTTAAAATAATGGAATGTATTGTGTTCAAGTCCTACATATCTTACAAAAAGGCAGGTTCCAGATTATTGGATCAGGGGATTTTTCACCTAAGGTGAGTTTTCTCTTGAGGGTGGTCTCGAGTTCTGTACTCGAGTAATAAAGATGATCGGGTGTCAATGATCCTTTAGTCCTTCAAAAAAATCAAAAAGAGTAGAGACGGACTAAAAACTATTTAGATAAGGATAATAAATCTGCGAACATTACATCAAATGTTGTATACAAAGAAGTATTTAGATATTTGTAAATTATAAATATAACTAGTTATTTTACCAGTCCCGTGTTGCGGCGACAACGTATGTAGCGGGATAAAGCATGGACTACAATCAACCTAACTTATCTTTGAACTAAATTTACATCAATACGTAGATAATTAGAACTTACACCGACGATCGAAAAAGTATTATATATATGACGACTCCAAACATAATTTACGTTGAAACGTAGACAAACTCAAAACATACATAAGAATAAGCATGTATGGCGGTGTCATATGTACTCTGATAAAGTATAGAGTACAATTGTCCTGATTCATTTTGAAACCAATATTTATTTTAACCGGGTGAAGAAGCTTTTTTTACTAAACCTTAACATCAAAAGGAGTCAAAAACTAAAGAAGAAAACTATTATGTTCAATTTTAAAGAACCCTAAAATCTACTATTTATTTAGTTCAAAAATTAATATATAGATAATTTATTCATTTTGTTTTATTTTTATATGTAACAAGTTATTTCGATAATTAAAGGTATGTATATAAAATTATGTTTTATAAATATTATCATTTTAGTCGTGTATTAAGGCTACTAAATATATAGATTAATAAGAATTTAATGGCTTTCAATGCTTCGATGAAATTATTAGATGTCATTATCCCTTAATTATATGGCTTTTAGTGTTTTTAGTGTATTGTATTGATTTTGGTGAAAGAAAGCTACCTTCACTTTTTGCACTAATTTATACACATCCAATCAATCATACAACGATACCTAACTATTTGTAAACAAGTTCTATGGGATATTGGTCTAGCGTAATAAAGTAGGTTTTAAAGTATAAAGTAGGTTTTAAAGCATACACGAGCAGTGAGGAATCCAGATTTTTTTAAGGGGCTGAAATTTTAAGGTTATTTGGCTACCATAATATAATATATATTTTATCAGTACGGTTCGAGTCAGATGGGTCGGGTCTGTTCATTGACGTAAAAATCGTTAAAATGGTTCCCAAACTCGTGAATTTACGTACATGTATAATATAACATAAATCGTATTGAGGCAATTATACTCGTGAAAGTGGTGATATGTGATATTTGAAACAGTTATACTCATAAAATTGGTGATATGTTCAACATGTTTAAGATATATTATTATCAAATATATTTATTTTATATACTTTTTTTCTTGCTACTAATTACATGATTATTTGAGAGTAAAATTTTAAAAATCCATTCGATTACAGACCCGTTTAGTGAGAAAATATGATTCGTCGGCCTGTTAGAAGATCATCGGACCCCATTGTAGTTCCGCTCCAAACAATGTATTTGAGATAATTTTGCTCTTTCTTTAGTTTCTAAAATTTAAGAGGGGCGATGACAAAATTCTATGAGGGGCGGTCAGGATTTTCAATTATATATAACACTGGAAAAAAGATGTTTTAGGGTGGGCGGCTGCCTCCCCTCCTTTGGCTGTAGGTCCGCCATTGAACATGAGTGTTTTAAATATATATGTTTAGAATTGTAAGGATGGAGTGAACACTTATACCATGAACTCCTATTACACCATAAATCCCACCAATCACAATATGTCATGTTAAAAACATGATATACTATACCACACACACATTTAATAAACCATGTCACAAATATAAACATTAGAATGTCATGTTTATATTAGTGTGAATCATACAATAATACCTATATGCATTATCAGTAAGAACATATATTTGTATTGCCAAAGAAATAAAAATAGCATTGCAAAAAAAATTCAAGACATGTGATTCCTAATAGACATAACTAAATCTTTACTCCTATATAATGCAGGAACCTTAGGCAAAATTAGAATTTCCATACATTTCGTAAGACGCGTCTGTTCATCTCCGGCGACTTGTAACCGCTCACCGCCAACGATCCGACGCTGAGGCTGACATTCATTGCATTCAATTTCTCACATTCATTCGCATTCAATCCCTCAAGCGGGCACCCCTTTGACTTTTCTTTATTTTGCACCATGATTTACACTCCAGTTCGTTCAGAATCATAGCCCACCGTGCCTACACATCGGCGCACCAATCGATCTTATTTTTGGTAATCTTCTTAATCTACCTCTAAACTCACTTCGCCTTCGCAAAAGCACGTAGTGTAGTGAAATTTCATATGATTTGTGTACTTTTCTTTAACCATCTGTTGTAAACTGTTTGAATTAAAGGTGTTTGCAAAGAATTATGTCAAAGTTTGTAATATTGTTTTTAATTTAGGTCAATACCAGCAGGATTATGTTTCATATTTAAAATCAAAGTATCTATTTAAGTTTCAAAGTATACATGTTATGCAAGATATGTGATATTGTAGTGATTTGTACATTCTTTTATTTAAGGTGAATGATAAGGAACTTATAGTATGGGTTTATCATCTATTGCTACTACTATGAGCGAGTCACTAAAATTTTGCATAGTCTATAATTTGAGAAGGGGACAACATGAAGGGGAAAGATTGGAGAAGATTATGTTGTTTTTTCTGACTGATTTACTGTTTCTGGCTCGACTTTCTGTTGTTGGGCTCAGTGAAGGACTCATCACCTTCACAAGGTCAACAACCACTCTTGATCATAGCATAGTTTTGTTAGTTTTAAACTTTTAACCAAATTATTTTGAAGTTTGGGTAGAAACATGCAAATCTGGTTTTAATGTGTTTTTTTCTGGTTTTTTTTCTCTTGAAGCAGCTTGCCAGCTTGTAAGATGAAACAAGCAGAATGCATTCACATGTGTTGTTTGAGGCAGAGCATGATGTTTGGATGGTAATGGTAAGTTTTTTTTCATATAGAATATCTTTAATGGTTGTTACCTTTTGTAATAGTTAAAATAAACATATTCGAATGTTTGTATGCGTTGGGTGATCATTTGTTTTTCACTGAACAAGAAATTTAGACATTGGTTGTTATATCTTCACCATGTTGTTTATGAAAGTTCTCAAAGATCATTTTACATCATGGAGTGGTCTTGTTCTGGAATGGACATTGTAGGTGCTCCGATTGTAAGTGAGTTATCACCTAATCAACCTTGTTTGATTTTTGGTGAGATGGTAGCTTAAATATCCAAGAAGATGTAGTATAATATATTCCTTCTTTGTAAGCACATTGTTCTTCACTTTTTGAGTGAGCGAGTCATACTGTAATTGGTTATCTTATTGGCATATATGCCTATGTATGATAAAACATAAACTAATTAACTCATTTACAAGTCAATGTTTGACATTACTGCCTCTAATATGTATTATCTACTGATTCATCTTCTCTTTCTAATAAGATGTGGCTTTTGTAGTAAAGATACATCTTATTATTGCATATGTAACTTTATTATAGTAAAGAATTTTATTTTTTCAAGTTATTTAAGTATTCACGTTTCTTTTGCTAAAACTTACCACTCAAATGTGAGTTTGGATTTTTATTTGTGGCTTGATCAATGTTTGCGTCTTTGTTTGTTTGCAACATTCGAATAGGTTAATTTAGCTCTTGATCTAAGTCACACACAGAACGTTGGGAGAATAATCAAAGCTAATTTTCTATATTTACAGGTATATATGTTGATTTGATTTAAAAATATTAATAATCAAACTCATAAACAATGGTTAGGCCTATGTACTTATATTTGAGCTCTATTGAACTTGAATTTAAATAGATTTTTTTTTCTGATATGAGCTCAAAAGATGTGATTGTGAGAATACACATGAGTCTTGACAATGTAAAGAGTGAAACTTATAAGAATATAGGAGTAGAATCAAAGATGTCACCTGAAAAATGTTCAAATCTGAAAGATGGAAGAGGCAAAACAGCAAGATCAATGTGATGTTTCAACTAGAATTTCAAGCAATAGAGGTATGCAACTATTGAACATCTTTAATGACTTATATAGCATTTCTATAAAATTTATTTTTTAGGTTTGTTGCAAAAAGTTGTAAGTACAAGAGATGAATGACAAAGGTTTAATGATAGCTTTTATTCCAGCAGATACTCAGAATTGGTTTGTCATATGCATGCTTTAGTTCTACATTCTACAAAGTTATAATCACTAAATACAAAGAAAAAATAACTGATTAAGCGTCTAAAAACGTAGGTACAAGCGTACGACCTTGTTGAAGACTTCGATTGCCAACTTTCCAAGGATTTTGATATATAATTCATTATACCTCAATTGTTAGTTTTTTATTTCAATATGAATGAAGTGTATGTTGAGTCTGGGTGTCAATAGCGTTAATTTAATCCCAACTTTATGAAGATTATGAATTGTTTGGATAAAAGGTTGTAGACTACATTGAATTTGTAACTATTGCGTGATCTAAACACCAACTGAATGGACTTTGCTACAAACTTATATTCATTTTTGCATTTGAGAAGGGGGTTTGACGTTCATATATCGTGTAGGGGTTAAAGGTCAATGTCTACAAGTTCAAGGGTTATTTCTGTAACTTGTTGTTTTCTTGTTTGTATTTGTTATAGTGACAATAGATGAAGGGTGTAAAGTGTCAAGTTGAGTAAACTGGTTAACGGTTGTTAACGGTCCAATTTGGGGGATAAATAGGAGGTTAGGGTTCTTGTGTAAAGGGGACTTTTCTTTTATAATCGCATATGATTCTTTTCAATACAATCATGCACGAACTTCTTATTGTTTGTCAATCTTGCGTAATTCCAATTAGTTTACAACAATTGGTATCAGAGCATCAGGCTCGACTCAATCGATCATCGTGATCTAATCGGCGGAACAAGAATTGGAGTGGCAAGATGGTGTCGACCAAGTTTGATTTGGAGAAGTTTGATGGGAGAAATGATTTCGGTCTGTGGAGGTTGAAGATGAGAGCGTTGCTGGTTCATCAAGGAGTTGTTGATGCACTGAAAGGGGGCAATGCGGTAATACCAACTGATGCCACAGAGAAAGAGAAGAAAGATGCAGAAGTCAAACACAAAGACATGATGGAGAAGGCTCATAGTGCAATCATATTGAGTCTTGGTGATCGAGTTCTTAGAGAAGTATCAAAGGAGACCATGGCAGCCGGAGTATGGCCTAAACTCGAGTCTTTGTACAGGACCAAGTCACTAGCCAACCGGTTGTACTTGAAGAAACGGCAATACACGTTTGGTATGGGATCTGGCAAGTCATTAGAAGATCATACAGATGAGTTTAACAAACTCATTCTTGATCTTGAGAACATTGAGGTGAAAATAGAAGATGAAGACCAAGCAATATTGTTCTTGACCTCGTTGCCTCACAGTTATGAACACTTTGTGGAAACGCTCATGTATGGGAGAGATACACTTTCAATGGATGAAGTATTGGCTGCTCTCAACTCAAAGGAGTTGAAGCGAAGATCTGATTTTAAAGAAGAAGGTGGAGATGGGTTGTTTGTCAAAGGAAGAGTTGAGGTAGGAAGAGGAAGATCAGAGCATCGTACAAACAAGAACATGAAGACCACAAGATCTAAGTCAAGATACAAGAGGAAGTGCTTTGTCTGCAATTCAGAGAATCATCTCAAAAGAGACTGTCCAGAGTGGAAACAAGGAGAGGTGAAACCAGCCATACTAAGTCATCTAGTCAAAAGGATGACTCATCAGATGGCTATGATAGTGCAGATGTGATGTGTGTCACTAATGAGAAGAGCTAGAGCATTGGATACTAGACTCAGGGTGTTCTTTTCACATGATCCCAATTAAGTCATGTTTAAAGAATTATATGTCATCTGATCTAGGAGAGGTCAAGTTGGGAGACAACCGGCCATGTAGAATCCAAGGAAGTGACTCAGTAACATTCAAGTTAACAAATGGATCCGAAGTAGAAATTCATGATGTTAAGTATGTTCCAAGTCTCAAAAGGAGCTTGTTGTCTCTAGGCACCTTTGAGAGGAATAAGCATCATGTGAGTCTGAAGGATGGAAAAATTAAAGTGATTAAAGGGTCATTGGTGGTGCTCACCGGAACAAGGAGAAAACAACAATACTTATGTGTTAGATGGGAAGATATTGGCCAATAAGGTGTCATTGGTGCAGTCTGACATTGATAAGTCCACCTTGTGGCACAGAAGATTTGGTCATTTGAGCAGTCAGGGGCTGGAGGTTAAGGAAACAAGACATCATTGACAATTTCAGGGTTAATGATGTTGGTTTCTGTGAGACTTGTGTCATGGGAAAGAAGAGTAGAGTAAAGTTCAGCAAGGGTAAGCATGTTACTAAAGGGATCTTGGATTATGTACATTCAGATTTATGGGGTCCTGCAAGGGTGGATTCTTTAGGAGGAGCAAGATACTTTATATCCATTATTGATGATTTTTCTAAAAGAGTGTGGGTGTATGTACTCAAGCACAAGAGTGATGCCTATCAGAAGTTTGTAGAATGGAAGAAGCTTGTGGAAACTCAAACAGAAAGGAAGGTGAAGAAGCTGAGAACTGATAATGGGTTAGAGTTCTGTAATAAAGAATTTGATCTATTCTGTAAGAACAATGGTATAGCTAGGCACTTGACCATCCCTGGCACACCTCAACAGAATGGGTTGGCAGAGAGAATGAACAGGACTCTTTTAGAAAGAGTGAGGTGCATGAGATTAAATTCTGGATTACCAAAGTGTTTCTGGGGAGAATTGGTGAGCACTGCTGCTTATTTGATAAGTAGGTCACCATCTAGAGCTCTAAGTATGAGAACCCCTATGGAAGTCTGGTCAGGAGCAAAACCAGATTGTAGTAGTTTGAGGGTAGTGGGATCTGTGGCTTATGCTCATATAAGTCAAGATAAGCTTAGTGCTAGAGCTCAAAAGTGTATCATGCTTGGATATCCTGAAGGAGTGAAGGGATACCGTTTGTGGAGATTGGATGATGGTAGTCCCAAGGTGATTGTGAGCAGAAATGTGGAATTTCAAGAGAATATCTTTTATAAAGATGTGGTTGGAAGAAAATTGGCTTCGGAAGATGGTAGATATGCTTCGGAAGCTAGAAAACATGCTTCAAAAGATGGTAAGTATACTTCGGAAGGAACCAAATTTGCTTCGGAAGGAAATAAGTATACTTCGGAAGGAACCAAATTTGCTTCGGAAGGAAACAAGTATGCTTCGGAAGGAAGCTCTAGACATGAGAGGGTTCACTTTGAGGTGGAGTCTTTCGAAGGGAATCTGAATGAAGGTGTTCAAGTAGAAGCAGATGAAGAAGGGGGATCCAGAGCAAGTGAAGCATCATCTTCAAGAGGCAGCTATAGTATTGCTAAAGGGAGAACTAAAAGAACTATTGTACAGCCTTTGAGGTATAGAGATGAAGGTCACTTGTCTGTTGTTGCCTTTAGCATTGCAGAGCAAGAGAGCATCTTTGAGCCACTTCATTATGATGAGGCAGTTAGATCAGAGGAAAAGGATCTGTGGCAAGAGGCCATGGAAGATGAGATGGATTCTTTGATGAAGAATGACACTTGGGAGCTGGTTGATAAGCCTCCAGATCAGAAAGTGGTGTCATGCAAGTGGCTTTACAAGATAAAAGATGGATTGCCAGGGAGTGATAAGCCGAGGTTTAAGGCCAGGTTGGTGGCTAAAGGGTTTACACAGGTAGCTGGTATTGATTATACTGACATTTTCTCACCAGTAGTAAGACATACATCTATAAGGATTATATTGTCTATAACTGTTGTTTTTGATTTGGAATTAGAGCAGTTAGATGTTAAAACAGCCTTTTTGCATGGCTATTTAGATGAAAACATTTATATGTCTCAACCAAGGGGGTTCATTAAAGCTGGTAATGAAGATAAAGTTTGCTTGTTGAAAAGATCTTTGTATGGTCTTAAGCAAGCCCCTAGATAATGGTATAAAAGGTTTGATGATTTTGTGGTAAATCATGGGTTTCTCAGAAGCTCCTTTGATAGTTGTGTGTATCATAAGGAGGGTACAAATGGGAATTATGTCTACCTATTGTTATATGTTGATGACATGTTGTTAGCTTGCAAAGACAAGGTGGAGATTGAGAGGGTGAAGAAATTGCTGATGTCAGAGTTTGAAATGAAGGAGTTAGGTGAGGCTAAGAAGATACTTGGGATGCAAATAAAGAGATGTAGAAGACAAAGGTTGTTGTGGTTGTATCAGAAGTCTTATGTAGATAAGCTTTTGAGGAATTACACTATGGGAGGATGTAAGGCAGTTAAGACTCTTTTGGCTGCACATTTCAAGTTGTCCTCACTGGACTCTCCTCAAGATGAAGATGAGGAGAGATATATGGCTAAAGTGCCATATGCAAATTGTGTTGGCAGTCTCATGTACTTAATGGTGTGTATAAAGCCAGATTTGGCTTATGCTGCCAGTCTGATAAGTAGATATGTAGCAGCACCTGGTAAAGCCCATTGGAATGCTGTTAAGTGGGTTATGAGGTATCTTCAAGGTACTAAAAATTATGGTTTAATTTTGGTAAGAATGGTTGGGATACTGGTAAATCTATTGAAGGATATGCTGATGTTGATTATGCAAAGGATCCTGATAATAGTCGATCAATTACTGGGTATGTTTTCAAGGTGCTGGGGAGTACTGTCAGCTGGAAAGCACAATTGCAGTCAGTTGTTGCACTCTCAACTACTGAGGCTGAATATATAGCCTTAGGTGAGGCTGTAAAGGAAGCTTTGTGGCTACGAGGAATTGTAGCTGATTTGGGCATAAGTGATAATGGTGCAGTGATTATGTGTGATAATCAAGGGGCTGTGCAATTAACCAAGAATGCTAAGATTAATGATAGAACTAAGCATATCAAGGTAAAATGTCACTTTATCCGAGATGTGATTAGTGCCAAGGAAGTAATGGTTGAGCAAATTGGTACAGAAAGCAATCTTGCAGATATGTTCACTAAAGTTCTACCTGGTTCCAAGTTTGATTTTTGTATTTCAGGATTGGGAATTGGATGAAGTCAAGTCATTGACTTTAAAGGTGGAGAATTGTAGGGGTTAAAGGTCAATGTCTGCAAGTTCAAGGGTTATTTCTGTAACTTGTTGTTTTCTTGTTTGTATTTGTTATAGTGACAATAGATGAAGGGTGTAAAGTGTCAAGTTGAGTAAACTGGTTAACGGTTGTTAACGGTCCAATTTGGGGGATAAATAGGAGGTTAGGGTTCTTGTGTAAAGGGGACTTTTCTTTTATAATCGTATCTGATTCTTTTCAATACAATCATACACGAACTTCTTATTGTTTGTCAATCTTGCGTAATTCCAATTAGTTTACAACATATCGAAATTTGGTTACATATTGTGTAATTTACTTTATACTTTATTTATTTTTTTCAATTAGAGATCATGTATTCATTTAAAAGGTTTTTGGTTGAATAAAATTAAACATATGTACATGTCGATTATTTCTAATTTGCGTCTAATGATATCGATCAATGTAATCTATCAATCTTTTCATGCAGGTATATCTGATAATGTCCATAAAAGAAAATTCTGAATAGTATACATTATATATATTTAAAATTTATTTAGTGCAGTAATGTTATATGTTTAATGTGACATCTTTTACCTGTTGTTGCAGAGATATGGAGCACATTTTTGGTGAAGAGAAGTAAAGGTTTTTTTAAAATAACAAACCTTTGTTTAATGGTTAGTGGTTCAAAGCTTTTCTTTCCAACAACAGCCAAAGGTTTAGGAGATGTTTGGGTATGGGTGAATCAGATGTTTTTGTTCATTCGAGTTCAGGGGTGATTTTAAGGCAAGGCTATTCGATTTAAATGCTATAGATGATTATTAGTTTCTTACAGATTTATGAATCTCAGTGATCAGAATATCTTTTATAACCTTCACACAAGTTGCTTTTTGTATATACCTTGTGGATAAAACTAAAACTGGGCACAATAGGGGATTGATGATTTGTTCTTTTCGATGTACTTTTTTGCAACTTACAATTCTCATGAATAACCTAAGACTATATCTCATTTTGTAGTTGTTTATAAATGACTTTGTTAATAAGTTAAATGTGAAAACACATGCCTTTTACATCGGTTCTTTTTGTTTTTGATGACTCATGTATTAATTGTTAATGTTAATTTTGATTTCTCCTTTTGGCCGAATGTTTTTTTAGAACCATTGAGCAATCACCCTTTTTTTCTACTATTCCTAAAGCGGTTGACAATGACTGAGAAACCCGCTGCGTAGCGCGGGTAAACCCACTAGTATTTATCAAATGTGTCAGGTGAATTACCTGTGGCAAATTAACGAAATGTTAATATGCATTTTTGTATTAGCGTGAAAGTTTCTTCCCACCTCCCATCAAACCTTTTTTAAAACTTTTCAAAATTGTCGCGTATATATTTAACAAGTCGTAGAAATAAATCACCATACAATTGAAATATATTTCTAAATATCTCGCCTTTGTATTTTGGGTCCTCAACAAAATATTCATTTATAAGAACATTATTAGCCGCAACACGATCACGTTTCAAAATCTGTTTTTTTATTTTAACTTTAAGCCCCGTTGACGTGTTCGGCTAAAAGATTAAAAAAATTCCAACACGTCGGATTTGGAACTACCCGTAGACGAAAGGGAATTTAATATTAGTGGGACATTTTGATATATTATAAATATATGAAATTTAAAAAAATAAATGTATTAGAGATGTAAAATTAGGATGATGTAAAAAATATTGTGTTAATATGAAATTTTTAGGAAGGTTTTTAATAAATGAAAAGTAGTCGTTGAGAGGGGGGACTCGACCTTCAACGGTCGGATTTTTGAAGTAGCTCACAGCGAGAACTCGTCGGGAGAAATGTAATGTCTCACAGCGTCAAATCGTGACCAGCAGCTGTGTTGAGGGGCCATGCCAAGGCCCGCCGTGCGTCATGACGTGAGTGCCCCTACCCCCTCCCTTAAGTATTGAGGATGATATAGAGCAACAAGTTATTAAGTGGTTTGATATTTCTATGTTATCATATCTTCATATTAGGCCAGGAAATCTGTAAGCAATTCTAAAGCCCCAACCACTTAATGTTGATTATAAGTTTATCACGTATATTGGGTTTTGTGTCTTCGCTAGCAAGATTTTTATGTTTTTTTGTTTTATGTGTTTACCCACATCCCTTATGACACATCATGATTGTTGTTTCTACCAAACATAAAACCTTTTAATAATTAACGACCAATATATAAGTGTATATATGTTTACACCAATAAATAAGAAAGTAAAGTTGGACGCATGTCGCTTATTTGGAGCATCTTCATAATAATTTTCCTGCCCATATCAAATTACATGCTTCTCTAATTTAATAAATAATAACATTAAATACTATTAATATAATTTTCATATTAAATAAACAGATTTCTTAATATATAAAATCTTCTATTAGAAAACACACTTTTAAGAAAACCAATTTATTATACAACATTTTGTTTTTATAAAATTTGACATTTTCTCTAAAACAATGAATTTTTTTTAAAATACGAAATCTTTTAGAACCGGCCTTTCAAAAACATAAAAGTTGTATAACTAATTTTTGTCTAAAAATAACTTAATAAGAAAACAAAATTTTGTCTAAAAGGAAATTAATAAGAAAATAAAAATAATTAAATACTGAAGTATTCAAACAATGAGATATTTATAAAAAGGGGTAACTTTTTAAAATAGTAATCAAATTTTAGAATTGTTTTAATTAGTTCACTCATAAAGTTTTTTGTTCCAATTAGATGACTCGTCACATTTTTGTCCCAATCAAATCATTAAATTTTCAGTATTGTTCTAATTAGGTCATTCATAAGTTGTAAAAAAAATAAAAATTTGAACTTTTCTTAAAAAATCAACAATATTTAGAAAAACTAAATTATATTAAAAAATTTATGAATTATTTAAAACAATAAAAAAATATGAGTAACCTGATTATAACACTTCTAAAACTTAATGACCTGACTAGAACATATAAAAATATTAGTGACCCAATTAGAACACTTTCAAAACTTTAGTGACCTGATTAGAACAAATAAAAAATAAGTGACCTAATTGAAACGTTGTTAAAACTTGCTTACTATTCTATGAAGTTTTTCCTTTATAAAAAATGTCATTTCTCCAAAAACAGGTTTTTGAAACGAAATATTTAAAAAACAAACATTAAAAAACAAATTTTAAAAACATAATAAAATTATTTTATTAATGAAATTATTAACTTAATTATGGTTTGATTTCAAAAATTATTTCTCATAATAGGGTTTAATACATCCTAAATCTTTATTACTAAGTATTAAAATTTAATTCTAATTAAGTCATGTAATACACTAGGTAATAAGACTAGATTTTTGTAAAAAATGATATTTCTTTCGAAAACTGGTTTTTTAAATGAAATGTTTAAAATATAAACTTATCAAATGATTTAAAAAGTGATATTGTTGCTTTTTAATTAAATTAGTTACTTATACGTAATTTAATATCTTATCTCAAAATATCGTTTTATAATTTTAAATGTTCATTACTAACTATTTAATTCTTTTTATTTAACTCATGTACTATACATGATACTAGTCTAAAATTTGTAAAAAATGACAATTTTCAAAAATTGTTTTATAAAAAGAAATGTAAAAGAAGCAAACCTTTTAGTAAGGAGAGTTTAAAATAGGGATACCATTATCGTATTACTTAAAGTACACATGTTTACGTATATTCAATCATATTTTATCTTAAATATTTTTTTATTGTTCTTAAATTTCCATTATTAGCTATATATTTTCTCTATTTAACACGCGTAATACACGTGATAGTAACTTAGATTTTTGTTAAGAATGTTTTTTTAAAAATGTTTATAAAAGAATTTAGAAAAAAACGTTTAAGAAGATGATATTATTTATTATTAATTAAGTTATTTAGTTATACGTAATTTAAATCTTATTCTATCTAAAAATATTGTTTTCTAATTTTAGACTTTCATCACTATTTGTTCAATATTATCTCTATTCAAACCATGTAATACACGAATACTAGTCTAGTGTATGTATATATAGACAAGAAAGAGTGAGAACGCTCCATGTGTACATTGTTGGTTTTATGGGCATAGTTATATGGCATAGGTGTGGTGTTTACTAAATGCAACATAGGTTCACTATAATGACAAAAACCGATACGGTTATAATCACACTAGAACGATTATAATAGTAAAACAACATAATTACAAATGATAAACCAACATTCACTATATGGTAAAGCAAAATTCACTATATATATGCTAAAACAGCACGATTTTAGCACATGTAAAAGAGCATAGTTTTTACATTATATATATTATACTATACTTTAAATGAAAATAAAAAATTACTTAATTTTATGATATAGTTAACAGTAACGTACAAAAAATTCATCGAAATAACATGAAAATAGAATTTAAAAAAGTCAACAGTTACGACCTTTTCAAAATTACTATTTGATTTTTTTTTCACCGAACTTATTAGTAAGTTAGAAGTTAAGATTACTTTATAGCTTCGTTGGGAAATAATTTTTCATGAGAATCACCGTATGTGTAAGTAGCCATTTACATATATGTGATGTAGAACATTTACATATATTTAAAATAGCTAATCCGCTTTGAAGATTTTTAAGATTTTTAAAAATGTAAATATAGTATTAATTTAAAAAATAGATAATTTAGCTTGAAAATATACCTATCTATATATAAATAAGTTATTAGTCTAAAAGTAAATGATCAATATGAATTTATATTTCTATAATCTATAAACTATAATTTATAACAGATAATCTATAATATATAATCTATAATCTATATCAATAATCTTTAATAATAATCCACAATCCACAATCTATAATCTATAATTTATAATCTATAACTATTAATAACATAATATCTTTAGTGCCACATATCATGTTTATAAAAATGATATTCTAAGATATGATATGACTGAAATTATATATGAGAAATGACTATAATTAATAAAACAGTTATATCAATTTTTTTAAAATTTTGTTTTTAAATTTTTTTCTTAATTAGAAATAACATTAATAAATAGATCTATTTCTTAATTATTAAATTTAAAAAAGTGTTAAACAGTATTATTAGTAATTAAGGTAATTATATAATAGGAGAGAGAGACGGTAAAATTTTGTTGAGGATTATTGTGGTGTTGACACGTGTCATCCCAACATACATTTTTATTAGAGTAGAAAGATTTTCCGTCTTAAAATGTATGTAACCTCATTCTTGGTTATGGTTCATTTGAGTAAAGTCAATTTGTACTACATTCCACATTTGGAGAGGTTTAAAAAAGGAATGTTGAAAATCAAAATTTAAAGTAATTTATGTCATTAATTGCACAAAACATGATATCAAGTTTTGAATAACAGATCACTTAATATGAGACACATTTTGTACTATTATATATGTTTTGTACTAATTTTCAAATGTTTTCTTTGTTGTATGAAAAACTGTGACAACCCTAAAGCTAAGGTTAGGTAAACTAACATTTTAAAAACTATTATAAATTGATAGTATATACTTATATATCTTATTAGAGATTGTTAAGGTGATTTTATTTGATTAACTTTATATGAATTTTGTATGCTTAATTGAACATGCACATATGATATGTGAACATGCATGCATGCAAAAGCATTTACGTGTGCATGTATATAAACTTTTATGAACTTGTGATTATTGAACCATGTATGTGAACTACCAAATCATAAGTTTATGTGATTAGTTACTTGATTGATAGATGCTTTCATCTATATGTAATGAACTAAGATTAAAACTTAATCAAACATTACCAAACAAATTAACTTCTAGAAAATTTATATCAAAAACCAAAACCAAACTAATTATAAACACTTGAACACTAAACTAAAACACAAACTTAACTCAAGTAATCAGCTCATTAGAGTGATAACCAACCTAGATTAGTAACTAATTAACCAATTAACCTAAACTTAACAACTAAGAGTGTCATTAGCACCCTAAGATGACACCTAGCACTATACATACACTAATCACTTCCTAAGCATGACACTAAGATGCTAATTGTCACCTTATGAACCTAAAACCACCAACTCACAAGTCTAGAACTAGGAGTCATGTTGACCTCCTAGTCTCCTTGAACCCTTCGACCGATGAACCTCCACAATCACCATCACCATCAACCGAAAACCACCATAACACTCTATCTCGGCATATCCCTCTCTCGGTTTACACTCCCTCTCTCGGTTCTAATACCACCCAAACCATCATTCCACAACCTCTTGATCTCTCTCTAGACCTTAACATCACCCAAACGCCAACATCTTGAACATCTCATCCTCATTCTAACATCAACCATGTTCATCTAGTGATCACCTTTCAAGATCAAAGACAAACTCATCAAGTGATTCTCCAAGAACCCAAGAAGCAACTCTCTAAGCTCTTCTTTTACTTCAAACAAGGTTTGGTTCTTAAAATCTATGATTAACAAGTTTAATATGTGTTAACATACATATATAACCAACCCTTTAAGGTATATTTACATAATCTTATCAACACTTGATTCCAATCAAAAATCAGTAAGAAAAGATTCAATAACAGAAAATTTGAGAATTTTATAAAAACTAAGGATTTAAACAAAAATAAAAGATTTAAAAGGTTGAAACATGTGTTATTTCATGATTTATTAAATAAGTTAGATTAAATACTTAAATGACTGTGATTTTAAATTTAGAAATTTATTAAATATTATTGTAAATAATAATCTGGAAATTATGGAATATTTACATAGGATATATTAACTTATATGATAAAATTAAAGAAATAGAAGAAAAATTCTGGGCTTGGTAAAAATCTGGAAAATTTATATGATGACCCTAATATTATATTTTAATTACAAAATAAATTTCGTGAATTAATTCATAAGTATGATAAAGCTTTATATTTTAGAATAATTAACAAGAAGAAAATAAAAAGAAACAGCAAAACAGTAGGTAAAATTATGAACATTTTATTTAAAATATGATATACAGAATGGGATAGTTTGTATAATTTTCAGATTTTTAGAGATATTTTGTTATTTCTGCCAATTATTATAAAATTTGTAAAAATTCTAGAAAATTACCTGTAAAGAAATATTAATTAAATTTTTTATGGGATAATCTAGATATTGGAATATTACTATTTATAAAATTTAGTAAATTTTGGACAACCGTAGCTACTATTTAGAAATTTTGATTTAATTAATGATATAAATGCTGAAAATTTTAAAGAAATAAGACTTTATTATAACAAATACTTATTTTATATGAAATATTTAACTTGTTGCTAGAAATAAGGTGAGTAACATGACCCCTTTTTTATTTATAAATTTTTAAGAGAAAAAACATACTATTTGTTATTGAAATTGATGCAAATTTTATTTGATATGTTACTGTCATTTTGACACAACTATTAATTCGAATGAGGAACCGTCAAATAATATAGGTAGCTTCGCTGTTCAAAAAATAATAATATAGGTAACGCTACTTAAGAATATGTCAACCTGCATCTGCCGAATGAGGGTTGTGATGTTATATTATTTGATTCTGTGATTTGTATGTGACAGTTATGAATCACTTGACATATAAGTAGGTTTGGTTGTGAGTTTGATTATGTTGCATCAATTGAAAGAAATTATGTTATTAAATAAACCTATGTTCTCACCAACTTTATGTTGACTTGTTTGAGTATGCTTTTTCAGGTAATCATAATGTATTATAATTTCGTATACACGTTCAACATGTTTAGTGATTGGCACGGCTACATAGGAAAGTTATGCATTTGGGTGATAATAGATCTAACGGACTTCAGCCTTTTTGTGGACGTTCATGTCCATTACTAGCTGGAGGATAAATGAAATGATTATGATGTATATTTTGATCAAGGATTACTAGTTCATGTAAAAGTCTTGTTATTAGATTAAATTTGTATTATGTAATCCTATCAATATAATTAATGGAAATTTATGTTTAGTTTATTGTTATGATTGCATGTTGTTATAATCAATGTGTTTTGAACCGAGAAGTCACACCCAACCATCTCACGCTTCCGCCAGGATGTGACAAAAACTATGCTACGAAATAATCGCTCGGGTTGAACTAGGTTCATATGAAATAGAAAATTGCTTTTGAGATATTATATTAACAAATCTTTTGTGAAAATTATAATGTGAAACTTTTAATCTATATTGTATATCTTAAACAATTTATTATTTAAAACTTTTAATTATATGTTTTTGGGACCTTCGACAACTTGATTTATTATTATCATATTTTCATCTCAAATTTTCATATACAAAATTGGTGCTTCAGTTCCTTTATTTCAAGTGTTAAAAGACACAAAAGACAAGGGAAAAATGAATGACATTAGTTTCAACAAATGGTGTTATGTTCAACATAATTTGAGTTAATTTGATTTTGGCTTAACAGTTTCATAAGTAACATTCAATATTTACGTTGCGTTATATATAATCAAAACTAGAGATGAGTTAAAAGTATTATTTTAAGATAAGATAATAAGCTTACGAATGTTACATTAGTATTGTATACAAACAAATATTTAGAGATTTGTAAATTATAAATCTAATTTTTTTTTTTTTCACTTTCATATGAAAAAGAAGTTACTTCAGTAATAAGAAATATACATAGATTTATGATTTGCATCAACAACGTGTTTTGCATTTATTTATTACTTAAATTATTATTTAAGTTCATTTCATTTCACATAATATACTATTTAGAGTTATAAGCATTACTAATAAAAGACTACTAATATTAGATATAGATAATGTTACAAATAGAATGTAAAAATCAATATGCAAAATATTATTAACAATATTATAACTTACAAACTTATTTACTCAACTTATTTTTATTGACTCAATCCATGTAGTACACGGATGTTATTAACCTAGTAACATATATGTAAATAGAGTTTCATCTTGAAAAAAGTAATGATCGGTTTAAATGTTACATAAATATTATGATATAATTACGCATAGAAGGACATTTTCATATATATAACTAGACGATACTTAATCAGATTGATCCCTAACAAGTCTGGAAAATTTGTCTATCATATTGAAGATCCAAAGTTTGATCCTTTCGTTTTTGAAAAACTATTCGCACACTCTTTTAATATACTTATAATTTACTATATAATAAACTTAATTACATTAAATTGTAATAGGAAGCGCTTGAATCCTTGACATAAAAAGAACATGACCACTGTAACTCCGATGTGATTAAACCCAACCCCCACTAAAAGTTTGATTCTTAACAAATTCATAGACATGTTGAAAGTTAGAGAGCGGAGATGGAAGGAACAAAGGACAGAAATAATTAAAGAGAATATTTTATAGTTATTTATCATAAACCTTTTTTTATTTACTTTTATTTTTTCATATTAAAATATAATAAATCATCAAGACTGGTTTTATATATTTTATATTTTAATATAGGATTCTACCTCTATATGCACGAGTGGACGACGAAAATTGAGATTGCGCGCACACACTAAATTTTCCTGCATTTTCTCTATATTTGTGGGGAGTTCTGAACCGGTAACATCCAATATACTATGAAAACTGATATCATGGCATCATGAAGGAAAAAGCAAAAAGGTGGGGTTCTAAGAACATTTGTAAGTTAGGAAAAGCATAAAGATGACAATAAAATTTAATTATCCGCCTCAACTAGAGGTTTAAAGGTATTAAATTGTATATTTATGTATAACATTAACTGGAGGAACTATTGAGGTCAGATTACAAAAGCGAAAAGGGAAGATTGAGGTGCAAAATCCAGTCACAATCAACATTTAAGATAAAATTCGTGTAAAAGCTCTTAATCAAAGCCAATTTTTATCTAAAACTTCATATAAATACACAAAGTCAACAAACACAATATGTCCAATACTCAATATAAATAAAAACATACATATCACCGGTGGTGGTGAAAATTGTGAATAAAATAGGAAAACATACAAAAAACAGACTGGAAAATAAGCGTAAATCGATGATAATAATAATATTAGGATTGTATTTGAAACAAAAATAAAAATTTAGATTATTATTTAACAAACTTTAATATCAATTATTATCGACCAATATGTTGCGATTTAAATTATTAAAATCCAATTTGTGTTTATAAGAGTGGAGAAACTTGATAAAAAGTCAATAAAAATGGGAATGCCTAAAATACCCTTGTAAAAAACTTTTTGTTACAATTTGATTTTAACCATTAATCAACAAGATGGTTAAAATTGCTTATTATAATTTTTAAAATAAAAAGCTTTTATATCGAATCCCTTACCTAATAGATTATATCTATACTATAGAAAAAAATAGTATTTCAATTGAACAAAAAAAGAATTAAAAAAACCTCATACTAAGTTAATTTTGAATTTACAGTTTTCACTTCAGCTTTTATAATCTTTTGAAATTATACTAATATACATTTCAAATGACTGTGAATAGTTCTAGTTCTCTATTGGTTGATTATGACAATTTTGCCACATGACATGTGGTTATTGGACAAAACGATTTTTTTTTCAGTCCTGATTTTCATATGTATTAAAGAGTTTTGACGAGAGAGCTAGAACCAAAAGGGTGTCGGTCGACTAGTAAGACTCGCGTTCTTCCTCTTTTCCACCTAGATTCGAACCCTTGTTCCCACCATCCACGGTTATTTTCCTTTTTCTCTTCTTATTCATTTTTTTCATATTTTTTACTTTTTCTCTAGCTTTTCTATTTGCTAAATTTTTTGTTGACCCGTTTCATTTTCTTTTTAATTTTTCCATTTTTCTGGATTTTTTAGTTTATTTTTTAAAGGTTTTCTTAATGAGTTTTACATTTTGTTTTAGTATGCAATGATATTTTATTTTCTTTTAGTCTTACCCTAAAAATTTTAACACACTCATTGTATTTACGCTTCAAATTAAACAAACACGATTTACGACTATTAGTACGAATTGATAACTCCACTCGCATCCATGCGAGGTACAATCTACTTAATTAATTACATTTTAAATTGCAACATAATCTTTAAATCGGAGTCTTTTAACATCCCGCAAACATCAATAAAGTGAATTGAATTTCTAACATAATTTATGTTGACGAACATATAACTCTTTTGTAATATCATTTTACATTGTCATACATAATTAATTTATAAACTCGATCCTCAAATAAGTTTTTCTCTTAGAAAATAAATTTTGTTTTTAAAACATTGTATTGTGTAATAAAACACTAAATTAGATGGAATGAATTTCACAGCCTTATTATCCACAATACAGCGTATAAGTAAATTCTTTTCAAAGTTAAGATCATAAATAGTTTTAAGTAACCAAATAATTTTTCTCTTTCATCCACTCATAACCACTTAAAATATATTAAAAACATTATAGGGTTTTGAACAGTGTTTCCCAAAAATACAGATTGAACAGTAAATTTCTCATGTCCTTCACTTACAATCACGTATAACCATACTATATAATATATGAAATACACTCACATAACTTAAAGAACGGGTTGTGAATGCTCTTAGGCTCTTCTATAGGTGCTATTCTTTTATGGTCATAAAATCTCACTTTTATGGTGTATTTTTTTAAATATTAATGTATAAAAGAGTTTTAGCAATATTTAAATGATAAAGAACTTTGGTTCAGAATTCAGCGGTTATAATCACATAATTGATATTTGTGTGTAAGAGATAATTAAGCCAACTTCTACAATTTAAATTGATATTTTCTTCATAAAATCTAATAAAAAAATAAGACATCTACTAATTGTGGCGCTCAAAAATCAAATCATAATTTTTTAAAAATAAGATATGTAAGGTTTAATGAAAGGCTGATGCATCCAAAACAACCCAGGTTCTTCATGCATGTATGCACTTAGTGTAGAGTAGAAATTTCTTCGGAAGTTTTACACCCTACATCAGAAATACTCTAAGTGTAAAATATTCCAAAGCAAAGACCAATATCTTCCGAAGCCAAAAGTGAATCTTCCGAAGCTTATAAAGTAAAGACAGATTTCTTTTCGAAGACTTTTAAGAACATGCTTTATCTGATGTACTGTTACATAAAGCTGGAACACTTTCCGCTGCAACTCTGATAACTCACCAACTTATACAAGTTGGTGAAAGGTCCATGTTTTTAGTAATTATACATTAAGGTCTTGTGTCTGTAACTTTCTACATTATATACTTTTATCCTTTTTGTAATATATTAGGATGTGAGCTATGACATGTCATAGTCACTAGTCAAAAGGCAATCTGCCTTTTGACTCTATGTTTGATTTTGTTGTATAGATCAAATGTTTCCAGCTGGCCTTCTAAGTATGGCCGGCTGTAGGATGTAGTATAAAGTATCTGAGGTCTTTGTATCTTTCTTTTGCTTTGTAACACTTGTAAAAGAACTTGAGAGCAATATATAACATTCTTGAAATCCATATAACTTTTTGTCTCATATTTTACTTGTGCTCTTAGTATCATAACATTTGTTCTTGGTTTCATATTTGATCTGTTAAGTGTTTTAAACATTCTCTCATTGTGTGACTGTTGTATTGACCATCCCTTATCCGGTCCTGCAATTGGTATCAAAGCATTCTAGGCTCTTGATGGTAAGATCTTGCCATCTTAGATCTCTAAATCTCACAAAACACTTAACATCTCAAATGGAAGCTCTCACTAAGGCTGATATGGAAACCGAAACCATGACAAAGTCCCCATTGATCACTCTGAAGACTTTAATACTTGGTTCCAAAGAATGGAAGGCTTCATCAAGTCTCAAGACTCCAGGATGTGGGAGTCTGTTGTCTCGGGACCTCACATACCAAGCACTCCTTCAGCTTCTGCTGGGGGTGGTATGATACCAAAGGTGCCAGTTGTCTTTTCTGAAGAAGGCAGGAAGAAGATTGATATAGATCAGAAAGCCATGACTGCCCTCCAAACTGCTCTTCCAAACTCCATATACATGGGTTTCAAGAAGTGCAAAACTGCTAAGCAGCTATGGGATGCATTAAAGCTTATGTATGAGGGGTCCAATAAAGCAAAAGAGAACAAGAAGGACCTCTTGAAGCAGCAGTTTGAGAATTTCACCTTTAAAACAGGTGAAACCATGATTCAACAATACTTCACGTATGTTGAGATTGTGGATACTCTAATGGATGTTGGAGTAACTCTTGAAAACAAGGACATTGTAAGGAAGTTCATGTCCTCTCTTCCTAGACAATGGACACATTAATGTGTTGTTATCAAGAGAACTGAGAACTTTAAGAATCTTACTCTTACAGAGTTATATGGTATTTTTAGTGGATACCAAATGGAGATGAACATGCAAAACCCATCTGGTAACTCCAACAATCAACTGAGTTTAGCCCTTCATGTGGTTGAAAAGGATTGTAGAGAACCACAACATCATCTTATCAGCTACCCTGACAACTCACAAAAGGATCCTTTCATCACCTTCCTTGAGACACCAAGAGAGAGCTACACTCAAGGAAGCCCAATCCAAGAGACAAGCTCTTCATATGCTTTGTGTTTGTTGATGAAAGCACAGGAAACTTTCTCTTCACCCTTGAAGATCTTGACTGTATCCATCCAGATGACCTGGAGTATATGGAGATAGTCCAACAAATGGCTCTTCTCACTCGCAAAGCTAAGAAGTTCTACAAGAGGACAAGGAGAAAGTTTCCTAGCAATGCAGCCTATGGAAAGTTTGGACTGGATAAAAGCAAAGTGAAGTGTTACAACTGTAACCAAATAGAACACTTTGCTAGAGAGTGCAAGGCACCAATGACAAATGGTGGCCAAACTACACTAATAAAGGCGACCAAATGAGAAGCCAAAGCAGCAAGCTGCAGTTGCTATGGAAGAAGGAGGCTTTGAGTCGAGCTTTCAGGTTGAAGATGGATCTCCAAATCAAGCACTAGTGGCTGACCATGATGAAGCCAAGGTATTGAAACATCTCTGTACACCTGAATGCATTGCAAAGTTAATAGATATAGGTCCTATAACTTAGAGATGAGATCTGACCTTGAGTCTTTGAATATCTTAAAATCTGATTTCAAAAGAGCTGAAAATGATTATAAACTTAAAATAGAAGATTTAAAGAAAACTATTTTAATTCTTAAACATGAGCACACCAATTATAGGACCCAAATCAAAGATCTCATCACTAAGTTAACTGAAAGCTAGGCTGAGCTTGTGATCAGTAAAGGCAAGGCATAAAAATATGTTCTTGAAGAAGAGATCTTCAAGAACATAATATCCTCATCCTTACATGCAAAAGTTTGTTATCAAAATAAGCAGGGACTGGGATCTACTAAGATAGCTCCTCCACACATAATCTTGTCAATAATATCTCCTAGGTGTGAAACTTATGAAGATGAGCTTCCTCTCATAGACCTTATGAATGAAGAGGATGAAGAGGAGATAGTGAAGGATGACTCTGGGAAGAGTGAAGAAGAGCATCCTAAGAAGGGTCACTATTCTCCTTAGGAGAGAAAAGGAGTTGGGATGATCAAGTCTAGAAGAAAGAACTTGATCAGAAAAGCCAAGAAAAAGTCCAAAAAGACTCAAAAGATCAATGCCACCTTTAACTCCATGCAAAAACAAGTTTTTATCTCTAAAGGTTTTAAGGTGGTTGAGGCTGAAGACTCAAACTTGAACTCTAGTACTAGAAGTTCAAGTTCTTGTCCAAATCATCCCAACATTATGAAAAAGGCTGATCAGTTGTGTACCATTGCTACACAACTTGAACCATCCAGCTCCAAAAGTAGTTCTCACCCTAAACGAATTACTACATCATCTGCAAAGATAAAGATGGAGAAGGAAAATGATCAAGTTCAGCCTTGTTCTCAAAGGAAGACTAAGAAAATGGAATGTGTTATGTGTAACAACACTTCTTATCTTGCAAAGGATTGCATCTACAATCCAAAAAGTACTGTCCATATGATCAACAAAGATACTTATGAGAAGATGAAGAAGAAGAAAGTTTCGAAAGGAAAATCTTTTTCTTTTGGAAGCTCCAAAATGAAGAAGAAGACAAGTGAAAACTTGCCTTTGGAAGAAAATTTGGTCTCGGAAGAAAGGAATACTTCCGATGTACTGAAGCCTATTGTAGTGTTAGAAAGATCTTCCGAAGGTCCAGTCTCCAAAAATTTCCGAAGTTGTCAAAACTTCCAAAGCGTTGAAGCTCAAGTCTAAGCTTCCAAATGTGGTGTTGAAGGCAAAGAAAGACCATCTGACTGAAAGTTCTACATCAACATCAATAAATGATCCTTCAAATTTGACTATAGGATCAATTACTGTGGCATTGTCTTCAAATTCTTTTGATAAGCCCAAGACCAATAAGTCTTGAGTTTCCAAATGTAACTAAACATCTCTTTTGTGTAGGAACAGCTCAAGACAAACAAAAATGTATGGATCATTGATAGTTTCACACCCTGACAGATTGGTATCAGAGCCATGGTTATAGGGAATTAGGTTATTAGAAATAGAATGACCTAGACTATAACTAGTAGACCTTCCCTACCATCTTTATTATTCTCTCATTATATAGGATTTTACGTGCTTATATGTTTATACTTGATTATGTGATTATATGTCTTATGTGTTTCTTATTATACTTTGGATCTTATCAATGAACACACGAATCTTAAATCATATTCTAAGGCATTATGTGCCTAATCAAATGGTTTTCAAAATAAGCTTTGAATTGTTATTTGTGGTTTCAAGTCTCGTCAAAGTCTGTGTTCTACAACTTGAAACATGTAATGCTAGAAGAGCGTGATGCCTGTATCTCGAGGTGTTCTGTCTATGCAAGGTATTCATATAAATTCAAATCAACCGATTGATCCGTTTACCTTACCTGGGAACCCTTGGGGTGAGTGTCCGCTTATAGGTACGCATGTTTTCATTAAAGTTGTAGTTGACCTAATACTTTGATAAGTCAATGTATTGCTTTAGTTTGTAAAACGAACGTTACACTCAAAACACCTTGTTAATTTGAATCGTCTTATCATTGATCTTGTCTTCTTGGAACTTAAAACTCATTACCCAATTCTCATAATGACTTTTAATAATCTTTTTGAATGCCTTTCCCTCAAAACTACACTTATTTTGAAAACTCATTTCAATGATACTCTTATTCTGAACTGAACCATTAATCTTAACAAACACAGTTTTGATACGACTTTAAACTAATGTAACTTTGAAACCTCAATGACATAGTAAACAAGAATCGATCATCTAAGAACCATATCAAAGTTATTTGCTTTGAGGAGCTCCTATGAATTCATATCTCCTCGAAAAGTGTCTTAAGAATATTTCTCTCGTGTTCGTCAAGTCGACTCTCGTATTGATCTGATACTTGGTGCTTCACTCGTGACAAAACTTCCTTAGTCGTCATGTACTGTCTAAAATGCAAAAGCTTGTCAATCAAAAGTTCTAAACAAATTGATGATCTATTCACCTTGTCAAGAAACATATGAAACCTCAAATCATGGAATTAAACAAGCTTAAGCGTAGCGAAATATCATAATTAAACTTATTGAAATTAAACGCTCCCAAGAGTTCCCTTGCAAATACAAAATGAAATCTAAGTTTTCAAATACCCTTAAAATTAATTTTCTCGCGATTAAATTTCAGGACGAAATTTTCTAAAGTAGGGGAGACTATAACATCTGCCCATTTTGGAAAATAGAAACCCAAACCCGAATCTGTTTGGGTCAATTTTGGAAAATCAAATACATTAGTTAGAAATTTAATCATTCAAAAACAATAATAATACTATTTATTCAACTTCTATATTAAACCAATTCATGGAAATTTCATGATTTATAGAATAAAATTTTATAAATTCATGAAGTTTATTTGTCATTTATGAGTTTTAATTATAAAACTAAAATAAAGGATTAAAATAAAAAGATCATTATTTTTACAAATATGTAAGGTCTATAAAAGTTATTAATTTTTATAATATTTTAAATATTCAATTAAAATAAATAATCAAATTACAAGTTCTTATTAGATTTATAAAGTCTACAAAAATTTAATAAAAAAGTTGTTAAATTAAAATTAAAGTTTTAATAAATTTAAAGTTTAAATTGTAATTATTCTTTTATTTATTTAAATTATTTAATTTTATATTTATTTCAAATTCCAATCATAACCCCCTTTTAAAAGACTTATAAGTCACCGTTAACACCATTCATAACCTACTCCTAACCTCAACCATAAAGCAAGCTTTAGGTCTCACTTTTCATTTGCTCATTCTCTAAAAATCTCACTCTCATATCTTTCTTTCATCCATTGGTTATGATCAATTTGAAGAATTTTATTTTATAAGAATTTCAAGAATTCTTAATACTAAGGTAATCTTTTATTGCTTTTATATTATACATTTCAATCATCCTAACATCCAATTGTTCTCATGACTTTATGTTCTTACTTTTATTCTTTCTTCTACTAAATCTATTTTAATTTTAATCATTATCATTTAATCATTAACCTTCTAATGTTCACTAACCTTATAATAATCACTAACATTCTTAAATCAAGCTAACAACACACTAATGTAAACAAAGAATCCCGTTTGCATATGGGCGGCTATGCCGCCGTATTCGGTTATTCTACAAGATTATTTCCCTAAGTGATGGCTATGATGAAGTCTTGGAATATTTTTATAAACTCAAATGAAGTCTAATATATCATATATCAATATAATAAATTTACACTAACCTTCTTCATGCTTTAATGATTTTAAAAGTACACATAAGTGTCTTACTATAATTTTAGCAGAATATAGTCTGACTTCAACTGACAATAACTTGGTCATAACAAATTAATTTGAGTAAAATAAGACTCCAATATTAAGTTCATCGAATAACCTTTTCAACGACAGTTTATACGTAGTTAAACTCAATCGGACGACTCAACAATAGCCTTCACAAGATAAGTGCGCATTTCAGCACCTTCTGTCTTGTGCTGCTGTTTTGACTTATTTACGGGTTTTTCATAAAAATGTTTCTAAACGAAAGTTGTCTGGCAGACTCTAAACTAGTCAACTCTAAATTTTTATAATTTTATGAAACCTTTTGCTATTTTTAAAACATGTTCAAACACGTACCAAACATTCTGTCCAGAATCTAAAATTGGTACAATAATCCTTTTTCAATCTACCTTTCGCTTTTTGGCATTCTCTAAACGTCCTAACTTCTTGTAATGAATTCCGACCTCAAGTTATTGTTTCTTTTTATCTTTTAGGACATCACCTTTGACTCTTAAACATCTAAGCTTCCTTATGTACTCTACAACCATCATTATACAATGTGAGTTTTCCATGCCCCTTTTTACTTTATTTCACACGTTTTGGGATGAAACATGTTAACCTTATAAACATACACTTGTAAACATCTTGATACTTGTAAATGCACATGCAATTCATCTTTACTTTTTGTCATGGTTATTGGTATTATTGTGAGTGTTATATGAGATACATTATATGTTGACAATCATTAACTATTGCTAGTCTGGCGACGTCATAGATCTATGGGCCTGACAAGCCTACTTGGTTAATCCAAGTACACTTAGCTAATCGTTTAATCTTGTAATCTGTCAAGGTTTAATTGTAGCTATATGTGTTCTATAAACTTGCATATCCATAATCATTGACATAAATTACTTCTTGTAAATCTTTAATATATATATATGTATGTGTGTGTTTAACCCATGAAAACTCACCAACTTTTAAAGTTGACCTTTTATTTTTAACATGTTTCAGGTTTATTACTTGAGGGATTCTTCTTGCACATATAGGACTTGGACCTAGTTTAACTAAATATTTTATCTCTTTGTTTGAATCTTTTGTATTGTAATGATTTATTGTCTTGTATTGTTTAATGAAAAATGATATTTAATATTACTCCAACTTATTTAGTTCCATGTGCTATGAACAATCGTTTCACTTTCGTCCGCCCGATGATTTCGTCGTCGGTCGGGGTGTGACAGATAGTGGCTGTTCCAGGCACATGACAGGCAACGGGTCACTACTCCAAAATTTTAAGAAAATTGATGGAGGGCTAGTTGCTTTAGGAGGAGATGCTAGTGGTTACATTAATGGAAGAGACAAGGTTATAAATGGTAAGCTTAACATTGAAAAGGTAAACTTTGTCAAGGAGCTTGGATACGATCTTCTGAGTGTATCTTAATTTTGTGATCAGAGTCGTAACATGCTTTTCACTAGGCATGAGTGCATTGTTCTCAGGCCTGGGCTGGTCATTCCTCATGAGCAGATCCTGCTCAGAGCCCCCAGAAAAGGGAACATGTACAAGATGTACTTGCAAGAAACATCTCCTTTAGGGGAAGTTTCATGTTTTCTATCTAAAGCAAATAGTGATGAGTCTTTCCTCTGGCATAAAAGAATGTGTCATGTAAACTTTAAAACATGAACAAATTAATTAAGAATGACTTGCTAACTGGAATGCCAAAGAAAGAGTTTACAAGTGATGACCATTGTGTTGCATGCCTCAAAGGGAAGCAACACAAGGTATCTCACAAGCCAAAGAAAATAAACCCCATCACTACACCCTTACACTTATTACATATGGATCTTTTTAGCCCCACCAGTGTAATGAGTCTAGGAAGGACCTCATACTGTTTGGTGATCAAAAATAACTTTACAAGATTCACTTGAGTCTTCTTCCCTAGAACTAAGGATGAGACTCCTGAGATCTTAAGATTGAGAATCAATGTGATCACAAGGTCAAAACCATAAGATGTGATCAAGGAACTGAATTCAAGAACCAAATCCTTGATACATTTTGTGATTAAAAGGGTATTACAAGACAATATAGTGCTCCCAGGACTCCTCAGCAAAACGGTGTTGCTGAGAGGAGAAACAAGACACTAATTGAAGCTGCAAGAACTATGTTGTCTGACTCTAAACTGCCCATCACCTTCTGGGCAGAGGCAGTGAACATTACTTGCTATGTGCAAAATAAAGTTTTAGTAGTTAAGACACATGGTAAGACTCCTTATGAATTTTGGCACAAGAGGAGATCATTCATTGGTTTTCTCAGGTCATTTGGATGTCTTTGCACCATCTTGAATACCAAGGATCAAATTGCCAAGCTTGATGAGAAATCAGATGATGGACATTTTATTGGATACTCTTCTCAAGCTAAGGCTTATAGAGTATACAATCTTAGAACTAGAGTAGTTGAGGAGTCAGCCAATGTGACTTTCAATGAGCACACTCCCAGTGTGAAAGGTTCTGGTCCTGATTGGCTATTTGATCTTGATTTAGTTACTAACTGTTTTAAAAAATCTTATGAGCATGTTCAGGATCCACAGATATATTGTCAACAGGTGATCCTGACCCAAGATTTGAGCTAAGAAGACTATCAAGTTACACTACTTCAACTCCAGTTGTAACTAACCCTGCAGATGGAGTTCATATCAGCACAACAATGACAAACCCAGCTGATACATCTGAGGTGCCTTCAAATTCTAGCTCAGAGGCACAAAACTCAAATAATGGAGCTTCTAATGTAGAAGGAAATGGTGGTGATGAAAGTGATCAAGAATTTCTTGATGCTGACAACCATTCCATTGAAGACAACATCAATGATATCTCACACTCATTGGATCAAGTCTCTCTTGATAAGTGTGTTGATGTGGTGGGTGAATCTTCATTGCCTGATCTAAATTTCTCTAATTTGGATCTCTCATGAAACTTGCTGTTATCCCTCAACTTAGGATCCACAAGTCTCACCCCACCACAAACATCATTGGAAATGTTGACACAGGGGTAAGAACAAAAGGACAAACCCATGATGCAAATTTTTGTCTTCACTCTTGTTTCTTGTCCCAAATAGAGCCAAAGAAAGTTGATGTGGCTTTAAAGGATGGAAGTTGGGTTAAAGCTATGCAGGAGGAACTGCTTCAATTCAAAAGGAAAAAGGTTTGGAACCTATGTCCTCTCCCTCAAGGGAAGACTACCATAGGAACCAAATGGGTGTTTAGGAATAAGAAAGATGATAGAGGACTTGTCATCAAGAACAAGGCTAGACTAGTTGTCTAAGGATACACACAAGAAGAAGGAATTGACTACACATATGTCTTTGCTCCTGTGGCAAGACTTGAAGCTGTCAGAATATTCTTAGCTTTTGCTGCATCCAAGGATTTCAAGGTCTACCAGCTTGATGTCAAGTGTGCCTTTCTCTATCGGGTGAGTAATGAAGAGGTGTATGTCAAACAACCACTTGGTCATCCTGATTATGTCTACAGGCTTGATAAAGCTCTTTATGGGTTGTACCAAGCTCCAAGAAAGTGGTATGAGACTCTATCTCAGTATCTCCGTCAGCATTGCTACAAAAGGGATACTATAGATAGAACTCTCTTTATCAAAGGAACAGGAAATGACTTAATGCTAGTTCGAGTATATGTAGATGTCATTATCTTCGGGTCAACTAATCCAAAGCTCTGCAAGGACTTTGAGAGGCTGATAAAGAATAGATATGAAATGAGTGCCATGGGGGAACTCAATTTCTTTCTAGGAATTCAAGTGAAGCAAGTTGATAGTGGCATCTTCATAAGTCAGTCAAAGTATGTACAAGACATACTTACAAGATTCAACATGACTGACTGTAAGGTTGCAAAGACACCCATAGCCAGAAACTACTTCCTTGGACCTGATCTTGAGGTGGAGTGTGTGGATGAACATCTCTACAGGGCTATGATTGGGTCTCTTATGTACCTTACAGCTAGCATGCCTGATATCATGTTTGCCACATGCATTTGTGCAAGATATCAAGCAAACCCCAAGATGTCACACCTAGTCACTGTCAAGAGGATTCTAAGATACCTCAAAGGTGCTCCAACACTTGGCCTTTGGTATTCTGAATTCAATCTGTATGCATATTCAGATAGTGACTATGGTGGCTGTAATATAACTACAAAGTCTACATCTGGAGGATGTTAATTCCTTGGTGGAAGGATTGTCTCATGGCAATGCAAGAAACAATCCTGTGTGTTTGCATCAACTGTTGAAGCTGAATACATTGCTACTGCTAGCTGATATGCTCAAGTGCTTTGGATTTAGAATCAGATTTTTAGACTATGGATTCAACTTCAAAGAGACTCCTATTGTGACATCTCGTAATTTTGTTAACTTGGAAGTTAATGTTGTTAAATTCTAAAAGGGCCTTTTATGTCAAATTTGAAATTTTGAGGACTTGTTATATCTAATAATAAATTTGGTGATTAACAAATTAATATAATAATAATAACATTATAAGTGTTATAATGTTGTTTATTATAATAAAATTTAAGGTGTTAATATCTTAAATAAAATAATAACTATTATTATTATTATAATAATGACACTAATAATAATAATAATAGTAATCATAATAACAATAATGTTAATAATTGTGATTATAATAATAAAATTATAGCAATAATAATAGCAAAGAATAATAACAATAATAATGATATTGTTATTAGTAATTATAATTTGTAAAAATTTATTAAACTTAAAAAATGTGTTAAGCTTGGATTTAAAAGTCAAGGGTGCCTAGTTGTTAATTTTGAAACTTTAAATAGTTAAGTTTGGGCATAAAATAATAAAGGAAAGAGAGTACAGGGACCAATTGTGTAAACATTTGAAACCCAAACCCCCACCCTTCTTTCCCTCGATTTTCCGGCCGCCGGCCGGCCAAGCCCGGCGCGGCGCCGGCGAGCCCCGAAACCCCACTAAAAACCGGCCGTTTTGACGCCAAACCGTCCCAAATCGCTCCATATACCCAACTCGAGCATGAATGCACGTTGAATGGCACTTATAAAACGGTTATGAACCTTAAACAATCAAGAAACCGTCGACTTTAAACTACATGGCCGTTTGAGCATTAACTCGTAATAATAACCAAATTAAACGAACGTACACGATCATCTAACTAGTCCTAAGCGGTCACAACAACCAATTTCACCTGAAAACATACAAACTTCTTATTCGATTCCCCCTTCCATCGCGACCTGCAATCCACTTGTAGACCCTATTTCGAGCTATTTTAACTTCAATTGGCAGAGGGTTTTTGCCCATCAAAATCCTTGGAAGCTTTCTGTGCAAGGAATTTGGATAACATCAACGATTACAACTCAAACCACTTCTACCACAGCCGCGACCTGTTCTTCATTCGTGTACATTGGTTTCGCTTCAAAACTGGTGCTTGTAATGGACACTTGGGATTTATCTTGTAATCTTTTATATCATCTTGAAATGCTTATTTCCATGTGAGTTTTCCTTGTCCCCTTTTTATAATTTCACACTTATTTGGGGTGAAACATGATGCTTATATTACATACACGTTAAACATTTGAGACTTGTAATGTACATGCAATTCTACTTATTATTTGGTCATGGTTATTTGTGTATTGTAAGTGTTTATATGAGATACATAGTTTGTTTACAATCATTAACTATTGCTAGCCTGGCGACGTCTTAGATCTTTGGGCCTGACAAGCCTATTTGGTGCTAAAGTCGAGGTATTGCCGACTCCTAGGGGTCGTACGCTTGTGCACTAGGGAACCAAATACAATCTTTTATACTTGTAATCAAGTCGAGGTTTGGTTGTAACGATATGTGTTCTATAACCTTACTAGCTTATAACCTATGACATGAATTGCTACTTGTAACCTTTTCATATTATGTATGAAAACCTTGGAAACTCACCAACTATATATAGTTGACCTTTTATTTTTATCATGTTTCAGGAAAACCCCCAAGTTTGAAGTGAACTTATGTTGCTGGCATATTCTAGGACTTGGACCTAGTTAATAAACAAAATGATTATGTTTGTTATTTCATGTTAAAACTTATTTCATTATTGAGACTTATGCTTGTAATGTAATTTTGAAACTTATGAATAATATATTTGGATTTAATAATAGCGTTATGTGGCTGTGAACAATCGTAACTCTCACATCTCGACGTTTCCGCCGTCAAGGTTGGGGTGTGACAGATTGGTATCAGAGCCCATAACTATAGGGATTTAGGTTATTAGAAATGGTGACCTAGACTATAGTTGCATGAACCTCATAGAAAGATCCTTATACCTTTGTGCTTACATGTTGTTTGCATGCTACATAATGCTATTCCTTTTGTGCAACTTGATGCCTTAGCATAGGATTGCCTTATGTATGCTTAAACTTAGTTACTTGTCTCCCTAAACTTAACTTTGACTCTTTGACCCTCCCCGACAAATGAACTTCCTAAACTTATTCTCAACGACACGTGGAATCTACACTTATCGTCGTGGGTTCAATTCCTTAGACTCTATGTCTAATCTGTAAAAATCTCATCAAGGTTTTGATTACATAAACCAAAGAAATTTGTGTGACACATAGACACCTGTATTCTGGATTTCCTGGCAAAAGGCCTTCGGGCTAAGGCAAGCATATCGTATAAATCTCCTTGTGAGACCAGTTATGCTTACCTGGGATTTCTTCTGGGATGATGATAAACTATGGTCAACATACACAAATCTCTATGGCAAATGGGTCAATTCACCTTGACGTGTCAACGATTCCAAATGGTAATGCGTTACCAAATGGAACCATCCTCCTTGTATCTTAAAAATCTTTGATTTACTTGAACTGGTTTATCACCAAAGTTTCAATATCTTTTCATTTTTAACATATATAATGTTCCTGTTAATATTGAACTCATTCTACATTTCAACTCTTACATTTAAACATCGCTACACGTTGGGCGTTTCATGTATCTATTTCTATACCTTGACCAACGTGTGCATGACTCTTAATATATCCAAAGATATTGGGAATCTAAACCGAATGGTCTTCAAAAATTTAAACTGTTACTAATGGTTCTCAAGTCTTCTTAAGGATGTGTCCCATAACTGAGAACATGAAATGCTGTAGGTGGAATTCCTACATCTCGAGATACTTTGTCTAGGCAAAGTGTAAATGGTGATTTGACTCGATCATTGAATCCATTTACTTGACTCGAAACCTTGAGATGAGTGATCACTTATAAGTACGCATGTCTTTAATAAGGTTATGGTTGACCTCATGACTTGAGGAGTTCATGTATTTCTTTCAATTGTAAATCGAATGTTCACATCTCGTCGTGGTGTTGAATCACTCTTGTCATTGATTTAGTCTTCCTGATTTAAGCCATTCAAGATTTGAACACCATCATAACTAATTCTGTTACCTCGAACTTTGACCTTAAACTTGTAAGCATGATTTCCCTTTTGTTACATTAATGTAACTTGAAATTTTCTGAATTTTTAATGGATACTCTCTTCCTTTCGTTGATAAGTCGAACTTCATACCGTTTGCACCGTGAGAGATGCAAGTGTTTGCAAGTCAACCTATGACTAAGAACACCCGTATCTCCTAAATGATTCTAACTCATCAAAACAGGGGTGATTCCTTTACTTTGGTGATTCTCTATTCGTTCGATAAATGGTTTTCAATTGTGTGTTTTATGAAATTTCATCCTCTGGATTAGGGTGATTTCCTTATCTTGAGGATTGACCTCAATTATTCTCATTGGAACTTGCATTTCACAAATGACATGATCTCATCAAAATAGGATTGAAACCCGTACTTTGGTGACAAATGTCAATCTTCGATTGTTTTCTTGCTATGAAATTTATCATCAAGATAGGCGTGAATTCCATACCTTGATGATGATATCATCTTTATGAATTGTATTTGTTCAAATGAGACGACTTCATCAAAGTAGGAGTGAATTCTGGATTTTGATGAAGAAGTTCATCTCGTTATATTTTGTTTTTGCAAAACTTCACCGTTAAGATAGGAGTGACTTCCCTTACCTTGATGGTGAGCTACCTCGTCTTATTTCTGTGGATTCTCAACAAGGAGTGTGGGATCGAACTTTTTAATTAGTAAGTTAGTGGTCATACCTTGGGAATACACCATCAAGTTAGGAGTGAAAACCACACCTGATGACTATTCTCATTTCTTGATCTCCCTTACCCGCCAACTTACCAAGGTTTAATCAAGTGACAAGAAACATGTAGTAACTTGAAGGGTTAACCAATGTTAGGGTTGGACCTATCAAGCCAAAGCATGATTTCTGAATTTGAAAGGAGACCTGATCACTCTAGGTTAATTTTGATTCCGAGCTTGGAGCATTTAAATTGATTTCTTTCCCTTTATCCTTATGATTTGATTTGATCTAGCTATATCGAACCATTTATTCCGTACTTATCAACTTTCAATGTGAGATATCATCAGCACATGATTGTGTGATGGTAGCCTTCTTAAACAATCTTTCTACTAAATAAAGACATTATCAATTTGTGGTTATGTCTTTCTAGTCATACGAATGTTCTCGACTGTACATATGGGCTTGATGAATTACGTATGCAATCTATATTTGGAAATTTGTTACCTTGCAAGACATGGTTACAAATGCATGTCTTATTGTTTGCGTTATTTCTTGAATCACTTTTGAACCCTTAACCTTGGAAAATCTTTAAAACTCTATCTTGGTTTCGACTAACGAGACTCGCTATTACTTACATTGTGACGTGGAGGTTCATAAACCTTCGTAACTTATAGTCATGGGTTTGGCAGAAAAGAAAAGACATAACTTGGTATGTGTCCAAGTGTCTTACCTTCATATATGACAAAGCCTAACATTCGTGTTCCTATGAATCTCCTGTTTAACTTTTCATCACTAAGTGCCTCTTATCTTAGATGCCATGATGACAAACGGTGCATTATAGACCGATTAACAAATTTCATATTGACTCATGTGGGTTAACGAGTCGAGAAATTGGCTCGTATCTATCCCAAATAGTCGTATACCGTGGTATGTCGTTAAATATCGATCATTAACTTGGATGATCAATTCATTTTCTACTTTTAATAATGTTCCTAACCATCGTCGTGAACTTATTCCAAAAATCTTCGCATATCGTATTATTCTTGGACCGATGATTGGTCAAAGGAGAGATACATATTCACAAGATATGCGTTAAGATCGTTTCATACAGAGACGTTTGGGATTCTTAAATCCTGACGGTTAATCTTTCTTATCATTGTTGGTCCTTAATGATTTCTAGACATCATTTTACTACGAAATTATATTCTAGAGTTTGTGACCTATAAATCTAAGGTACCACGGTAACTCGTTTTCCAACGTTTCATCTCAAAACATCTCGCGCTTATTATGTTAAGAATCTTGTAAGATTCCATAAAGTGAAGCGTTCCACCTGTAATCAAACGTCAAACACTGTTCGTTGAACACTCACCTTTCATTACAATTCCTTTGTTTCATTTAAGTTTATTTTTAATTTCGGGACGAAATTCTTTTAAGTTGGGGAGACTGTGACATCTTGTAATTTTGTTAACTTGGAAGTTAATGTTGTTAAATTCTAAAAGGGCCTTTTATGTCAAATTTGAAATTTTGAGGACTTGTTATATCTAATAATAAATTTGGTGATTAACAAATTAATATAATAATAATAACATTATAAGTGTTATAATGTTGTTTATTATTACAAAATTTAAGGTGTTAATAATCTTAAATAAAATAATAACTATTATTATTATTATAATAATGACACTAATAATAATAATAATAGTAATCATAATAACAATAATGTTAATAATTGTGATTATAATAATAAAATTATAGCAATAATAATAGCAAAGAATAATAACAATAATAATGATATTGTTATTAGTAATTATAATTTGTAAAAATTTATTAAACTTAAAAAATGTGTTAAGCTTGGATTTAAAAGTCAAGGTGTCACACCCCCAACCACGGCGGTTTCCCGCGGGGCGTGAACATCATGGAAACCATAGTCATTGATCGACCACTACATGGTTTAGTAAACATACGTTGCAAATAAGTTTAAAAATACATAATTGTTTTCAGAGTTGATTTGCGGAAGTAGTAGAGCTAGAGTAGTTGTTTTCAAAACATGACAAATAGGAAAATAAATGTCCCAAACAGCATGAATGGTCCTAAATGCGACGTGGACCAAGCTAGCTTAACTTGATGCAAGGGTCAAGTACCTGAGAAAACATGCATGAAAATATGTCAACATAAGTTGGTGAGTTCACAGGTTTTAAAGTAATAGTAAACAGTGTAATGGACCACAAGTCTTTCCATGATTTGATTGTCGATCATACAATACTACAATATTATATAAGCACCGCAACCGAAGCTAGACTGTAACTGTAACACGTTGCCCCTACCCATGCCTACCGTAAGCATGAGTGTGAACAGGCTAATAATGCACCCGTTTAGACCTCCAGTCAAGATTAGGGTAATTAATCCGGGTGGGGGTAGTCAAACCCAATAGTACTATCCATGATTACCTCGCTTTGGGAAATAAACTAACGGTTCGATATCTGGGGACTTTATACGGTAAGTAAACAACTTATATAACATGTGAAATCATTAACAAGTAAATGTGTCCAGAAAAATAGTAATTTACATGTAATCTCCCCCAAAAGGAAAATAAGTAAAATGGGGCCGTGAAACTCACCTGTAATGACGCGTGAATTCTAGCAATAATCTGTACGTATGATTGGTCTAGGAATCTCCTAAACAAAATCACAATATATTCATGAGGTCATGATTACTAACCCTAGATGGTCATGCATAACTCATCCACAAAGTTAGTTTTAAAAATGTCACTTGACTAATTAACCACGTCGAGTCGTAAATGTTTTATTTAGATTCTTGTCTTCATCTTTATTTTCCTAAAGATACATAATGTATTGAAGGTGTTTTATATTAAGTATAATGGTATTATACTTTCCATGTGTATGAGTTTCCCTTTTTTTTATCAAATATCTTCAAAAGTTTACTTTATATAAATATGGGCATTTGACAGAATCAAAGGGATTTTTGGTTTGGTTGTCATCCTCTTTTCATGATACAAAGAATTTTTATAAAATCTGATATTTTTACCCTATTTAGATCTATGTCTTAGGATTCCAAAAAGGTATAGCTTGCAACATGTAGCTAGGTTTAAGTCCCTCGAAATGGGTCATGAAGCAACAGATGTCAGTGCAGCATTTTTCTGTACATGTCCAGGGATTTCACCTTTTTGAGGGGTCAAAACTTACATTCAAAAATAGAGTCTATAGTACTTTTAAACCTAACACTTTAAGCTAAGTTACCACAGAAGGAAAATCTCCATTTGGTTACTTTAAGCATAACTTATGCCTCAATCTTTCAGCCCTATCTATTCTGTCAAAAATTCAGGTTCAGCACTTTAATTTGCTTGTACTTTTGGAAGGGTTATACTCATCTATAAATTTCAAGGTTGGATGGGTTAGAAACTAGACATACTAAAGTTAATGTTAGGCTCAAGAAACGGTTCATTTGACCATGTTTAGGTCGATTTATGGTCTTGAAAACACAGAACATGAATCTGCCAGAAAATGTTTTACATGTTTTGTTACTTTTTAAACTTTCGTAGAGCACTTTTGGGATGAGTTAGTGAACATGAACACCTCATGGTGATGTATGAGAGATTAGAAACAAGGTGCTAACCTTAACCAAGCAAGGAGAAGAGATGGTAGTCTTGAAATGCAAGGAAAAGGAGGTTTGATCCTTTGAACTAAGAAAACCCAACAAGAAAAGGTGAAGAAGATGTTGTAGGATGCTTGGAAGCTTCAAAATCACTTGATCTTCAACCAAAGGCACTTGAACACACAAGATTTGTAGAAAAGGAGTTAGAAATCAAATGAAATGATGGTTGGGATGTCTTGGACGAATTTTGAAGAAATAAAGAGGAGAATTGAGTGTAGTATGTGGGTATGGTTGATATGTAAAGTGTATGTCACCACTTATAGTCATCCACCCTTTTTAAATTTGATACTTCTTGAGATATTTATGCAAATTCACGTTTGAAAGGGAGGAAAGAGGTTTCAAAGTAGTAATAGAACAAGTCACTTTAAACACTTCAAAAAGATAATCACCAAAAGGAAATCCTCAAATTTACCAAAGTCAACCAAATTGGAAAAGTCTTTTCTTTGCTTTTTCTTGAAAGGAGGAAGAATTGAGGGGTGTGAGGTGGTGGACGGCTAGGTGATGGTGGAATGGTTCAAATTTTCAACTTTTGAGTAGTATTGGGTATTTGGGTAGTATTTGTTGCATAATTGGTATTTTTAAATATCTTCATACTTTTACTCTTTACTTTTTAAAATACATTAAAATTTTATAAGTACTTGCATAATATCATATCATTTAATATTTATGGTATGTTAATGATACATCATGTATTTAGTAGTTGCGTTAAAAGAATTGATTCCGGGTAAAATATAAATTTACACGATTAGGTGTATTTATAATTTGAGTTTTTCCAATGTATTTAATTTGGAATCTAAAATGCTTTGGAACAATGGAATCTAAAATACTTTGAAATACCTTAAAGTATTTATTAGTACATATATGAATTATCACCTGCGTTCGTGTGTGTGCCGGTTGTATCGCGTGTAAAAATGGTAATTACACCGAATCACCGATACATGAAATGTAATGCATGAAATTTTTGCAATGCATAAAACGAATTCAATAATTGAAATTCAATTGAAAATCAAGTATTATAGGTGTAATTATAACCAAGTCAAGGTCGGGTATTGACCTGAAATTGCCGGTTGTCACACAAGGGTGCCTAGTTGTTAATTTTGAAACTTTAAATAGTTAAGTTTGGGCATAAAATAATAAAGGAAAGAGAGTACAGGGACCAATTGTGTAAACATTTGAAACCCAAACCCCCACCCTTCTTTCCCTCGATTTTCCGGCCGCCGGCCGGCCAAGCCCGGCGCGGCGCCGGCGAGCCCCGAAACCCACTAAAAACCGGCCGTTTTGACGCCAAACCGTCCCAAATCGCTCCATATACCCAACTCGAGCATGAATGCACGTTGAATGGCACTTATAAAACGGTTATGAACCTTAAACAATCAAGAAACCGTCGACTTTAAACTACATGGCCGTTTGAGCATTAAATCGTAATAATAACCAAATTAAACGAACGTACACGATCATCTAACTAGTCCTAAGCGGTCACAACAACCAATTTCACCTGAAAACATACAAACTTCTTATTCGATTCCCCTTTCCATCGCGACCTGCAATCCACTTGTAGACCCTATTTCGAGCTATTTTAACTTCAATTGGAAGAGGGTTTTTGCCCATCAAAATCCTTGGAAGCTTTCTGTGCAAGGAATTTGGATAACATCAACGATTACAACTCAAACCACTTCTACCACAGCCGCGACCTGTTCTTCATTCGTGTACATCGGTTTCGCTTCAAAACTGGTGCTTGTAATGGACACTTGGGATTTATCTTGTAATCTTTTATATCATCTTGAAATGCTTATTTCCATGTGAGTTTTCCTTGTCCCCTTTTTATAATTTCACACTTATTTGGGGTGAAACATGATGCTTATATTACATACACGTTTAAACATTTGAGACTTGTAATGCACATGCAATTCTACTTATTATTTGGTCATGGTTATTTGTGTATTGTAAGTGTTTATATGAGATACATAGTTTGTTTACAATCATTAACTATTGCTAGCCTGGCGACGTCTTAGATCTTTGGGCCTGACAAGCCTATTTGGTGCTAAAGTCGAGGTATTGCCGACTCCTAGGGGCCGTACGCTTGTGCACTAGGGAACCAAATACACTTAGCCAATCTTTTATACTTGTAATCAAGTCGAGGTTTGGTTGTAACGATATGTGTTCTATAACCTTACTAGCTTATAACCTATGACATGAATTGCTACTTGTAACCTTTTCATATTATGTATGAAAACCTTGGAAACTCACCAACTATATATAGTTGACCTTTTATTTTTATCATGTTTCAGGAAAACCCCCAAGTTTGAAGTGAACTTATGTTGCTGGCATATTCTAGGACTTGGACCTAGTTGATAAACAAAATGATTATGTTATTATTTCATGTTGAAACTTATTTTATTATTGAGACTTATGCTTGTAATGTAATTTTGAAACTTATGAATAATATATTTGGATTTAATAATAGCGTTATGTGGCTGTGAACAATCGTAACTCTCACATCTCGACGTTTTCGCCGTCAAGGTTGGGGTGTGACACCTATCCACATAGACAACAACAGTGCTATCTCTATCACAGAAAATCCAGTGCAGCACTCAAGGACAAAACACATCAACATCAGGTATCATTTGATTAGAAATTACTTTGAAAAAGGATTAATCAAACTAGTCAAAGTTAATACAAATGAACAATATGTTGATCTGTTCATCAAAGCTTTTGATGAACAGAGGTTTAAGTATCTTGTATCAGCTATTGGAATGATTAACTTTGAGTAGCTTTTCTTAAAACTTAACTCATATTATTTCTAAAACATGTGTGTCCTAAGTTGTCTATTTCATCATTTTCATAAGCTCATGTTTACTATGGAAGAAAATATTTTAAAATTTTATTACTTAGATTTTTGAAAATTTTGATCATTCTCCTTCGGAAGATAAGTATTTACCTTCGAAAGACAATTATGTCTTCAAAACAAATAACTACTTAAGTGAATTTAACTTTGGAAGATATTTCAAAATATCTTCTGAAGCATAAAATCACTCTTTAGTACTTATATGTTTTAAAGAATAATTTTCTTCCGAAAGCAATTAAGTCTCGAAAGTTTTATTCTTCTTAGAATAAAATCATTGAGTATTAATCTCTTCCGAAGCAAAATTTTCTAAACTCTTTGAAATATCTTCCAAAACCATTTTAGCTTCGAAGCTTTTTATCAAAACTTCTGAAGAGAAAATACCTTCGGGAGATTTTAGTCTTCCAAGAAAACTATCTTTTTGGGCACTTTTTCAGAGGTGGGACCGACATCCGGATTTTAAAGTTTATCATCTTTCATTAACTTTGTCTTAAATCCAATTAATATAAATATACCCAACGGTTCCCCCTCTTTCACTATCTTTATTCATCTGCAACTATTCCTTAACCTAAATTCTCCCAAAACCGCCTTTGTTCTTATCTTCCTTCACCACTAAGCTTTCTCAAATGGCCAACCTTAACCGTAGACACAACCCTGATTTCTCCATGCAACTCCACGGGCAGCACAATCAGGTGGCACTGTTGGACTCTGAGAAAGATTCTAGTTTCTCAGAGGTTTGTCGTTTCCTTGCTCTATCTAACTAATTCACATCTCTTACCGTTGATCACCCTCTCTATGAGGATCATCTGTTAGAATTCTGGAAGGCCTGTCAAGAGATCATTATGGATGGGGAGAAGGCACTGTCTGCCACAATGTAGGGGAGGATAATCTTCATCACTCTAGCCATCATTAATACACACCTTCAGCTGGATGATATAGAAGGTAAATTGTTCTTTCCCAAATAAGCTATAAATCATTCCTTTGAGCAGATGGGTTATGAAGGAGATTTCTCTGTAAAGACCTTTAGGAAAGGGAAGGTCTCATCCCAGTGGAAGTACCTGCTTCATGTGGTCATCCACAACCTATCCAACAAGCATGGGGGATGGGACCAGATTTCTAAAGATCTTTCTTTCATAGTTCATAGAATGGTCCAAGGGGTCAAATTCAGGTATTCACAATTTGTGTATACCAATCTACTTGCTAATTTAGACTCCTTAGAGTTTTACATGTTCCCTAGATATTTTCAACACATTCTCAACTGTGAACTGGGCTCACAGTTGAGAGGAACAGGTAATATTCTTAAATTGGGAGTGATGAAGCCCGACATCTTTAAAATAATGAAGAAGCCAACTGTTTGCTTCTCTAGGGTAAAACAACCCTTGTCCCAAAAATGTTAGAGCTCATTGCTCAAGGTGACAATCTAGCAACACAAGCTAGTGTTGAACCCACACCTTCTACTTCTCAACCACCTAAACAGCCACAAACACTCCTCACCTATCAAAGAAAATCGAAACAGACCTCTGCTTAGGCTATTCTGCTTGTGCAGGCCCCCATATCATCACCCATACAGGAGGAAATGAACACTGGAACTCCCACTTCTCTTGAGGAGCAGACCACTCCTATTTTACAAAGAATCAGTGCTGAGGTTCCTCATGCTTAGTCCGAAGCCAATTTGCCTTCAGAAGCTTTTCTTTCAGATCTTCCGAAGCAAATAACCTTTGGAAGATGTCTCGACTTCCAAGAAAACTCTGATGAGCTCATAAGCCCAACAGCCTTAAGCCTTCACTCAAAGTCTCAAAACTTTAGTGAACAACCTTCAGGGGAAAGTTACCATCCCCAGCCTCTTGATTATAACCAACTAATTCCCAACCTAGAATTCTATGATGATGAAGAAATGAGATTCAGTGAGTACCATGAGTCTCTCTTCTCCTCCCCCATTCAAACAAAGATGAGTACTCCTGCCTCTCCCTTGTTTAGCCCACATCATTCACCCATCACTGAGGTGGATCTCCCTGAACCTGTTCAGGAGGTCCATATGGAAGAGGCTCTCACTTTTAAAAGTGATTACATCATTAAGACCTCAACCATGGCAACTCAGCCCATTGACACATCATTTGAAACTATCAGTGAGCAGGGGAAATCAAACAGCCAAGAACACTATGCTAGTGGTGAGAGAGAAGACTTTGGTCCGATTCTCTCATCCTCCATGATTCTTCTGATAGAGATGAGGGAACATGAGGCTAAAGGTGCAAAAACTGTCAAAAACATGCACCTACCTAGTCTTTAAGGTTAGTCACTTAGAATCTCATGTGACTACCTTACAAAACATGGTCAATGATCAACAACTTGAGATACATAATCTTAAGGAAAAACTAGCTGGAAGCCTTTTAAGAAGAGCTCATCCAGGAACATAAGAACCTGTGGATGTGAATGACCTAACTCCTGGCTCCTCTATGCAAGTGGGTGATGCTACCAAAAAGGGGGAGAAAGTCATAGCAATCACAAAATCACAAGGTATGGACATAAAGGATTCACCACCCTCACTTGCAGTTGTCCATACTCATTAACCTTTTCAAGTTCACATTGATGTGGACTCACTCATACAACATCAGTTGGAGGAGGGTATAACCAGAGCTATGCCTACTCCATCTCAACACTTTGAGAATCCAATTATGGGATGGAGGTATGACACTGATAGAAGAGCTCTGGTAATCTCAAGAAATTAGGGACAACAAGAAATCTTCAACTTTTCAAACTTGGGGTTTTATGAGAGTACATATCTTATTGACCTTTCACTTGTCAGTCCAAGCCAACACAGACAAGCTGCAAGGTTAGCAGATAGGATTTAAAAAAGGGTGCTTGAAGAGTTGAAACAAAGATCAAGACTATATAGAAAAAGGCTAGCAGGTAAGGCTATTGGTCAACTGGATGTTGAGGTGGATCCTAAGATTAGCTTCGAAGGGGAAGCCTTGACTGAAGGCCCAGTAGTTGAACCTATGAACCTTGAGACAGGGAACTTCTTCATCACCCATTTCCCTCAGTGAGGCACCAACTGGTGAAAATGCTTCACAATCTCTCTCTAGCCAGAGTTTGACTGCTACATTAGACAATAAAGGCCAAAGCTTTCTCCACCTTGAGTCACAAAGGTCTGTGGGTGACAAAGGGAGAAGGATAATGACTTCTGAGGAGATTGAGGAGGAGAGAGAGAGAGAGAGAAAGAGGAAGATAAGGGGAGAAAGTTCTAGTGGTTCCTCAGGATTTATGGAATCTGCTATCAGGGCTGCTCATAGACCAAACACTCAAAATGATGAGTTGAGAGCAGCCAAGATACACTATCTAGGGACCAGGAACTATGATGTTGATGAAATCATTTCTCTTCCCTTAGAGGAATTGAATGAACGGGCAGACAAGGAGTGTGTCACTCCGGAAGGAAGAGTAGAGGATGCAAAATTGCTCCTTAAATCAAGGAAGAAAGAAATAGGTAGAAAAGGCTATACAAACATGCTCCTACCCTCTCCCCATTTCAAGAAAGTCCTGCAAGAGAAACTATGGCAACTTCACAATCTCAGGTAGACAAAGAAGCTGATAGACAAAACATGATCAACTACCTGACTGGCACAAGACTCTACTAGGAAGCTGCACTTCTTCTCCTGTCCTTTGAGTACATTGATTTGAGTACTTAAGCAACTTGAACTACAAGTTCTTAAAGAACAAAAGCTAGACTACAAACAGGAAGAAGCTGCAAAATCAAGAGCCATCATTCAAAAGAGTCAAAAGAAATTTCTGACATGCAGAGAATGATGAGCTTCTTGAAGTTGTATGGATTCTTCAGAAGGAGGCTTGGTCCAATTTCTCTATCCCACCATGGATGAGCACATCAGGGTGATCAAGCAGAAGATCAAGAGAGGAGAGCTTATTGACTTACACACCCCACCAAGTCAAGCTTCTCCTGAAGTTAAGATTAAGGTTGAACACTTTGAGACAACACAACCTGGACCTCATGCTGAACCTCAGCAAGCTTCATCTTCTGATCCATAGCAGGGTCCAACTCCCTCTCCTTCTAAACCCGTGAGGGAAGAGGACCCAACTGAGAAAGACAACGCAAAAACAACCTGGTACTGAAGGCCAGTCTCTCAGATAAATTTTCCAAAAAGGAGGAAAAGGATGGCTGTTAGATCTACACCAAAGAAGAAGAAGGAATCAAAGACATCCACCTCTAAACCTTAGGATAAGTCAGATCATCATGAGAAAGTGCATAAAGAGGAAGCTCAACCAACTCCAATTCAAGTAGCTCATCTTGCATCAGAAGACCAATCTTGTCCTGGACCTTCTCTACTAATCCAGAAAGATGGTATGTCATTAGAGATCAAGATGGTCAAAATGTCTACACATGGCAAGAGATATTTAACCTACTCTGCATGATCTCTTTGACATGAGAAGACACTTTGAAAGTTTGAGTGATCCTGACCATTTAATGAAGAAAGGTATGGTCATTATCATGATGAGAACTGTCAATATCTGAAGACACTTCTTTGTTTTGGTAGCATCATCCTAGGGGGGGTTTGTAAGGTTTAATGAAAGGCTGATGCACCCAAAACAACCCAAGTCCTTCCTGCATGCATGCACTTAGTGCAGAGTAGAAGTTGCTTTGGAAGTTTTACACCCTACATCAGAAATACTCTAAGTGTAAAATCTTCCGAAGCCAAGACCAATATCTTCCAAAGCAAAAGGTGAAGTCTTCCGAAGCTTCAAAGACAAAGTACTCCGAAGCTTATAAAGTGAAGACAAATTTTTCCGAAGACTTTTAAGAACATGCTTTATCTGATGTTCTGTTACATAAAGCTGGACCACTTTCTTCTACAACTCTGATAACTCACCAACTTATACAAGTTGGTGACAGGTCCATGCTTTTAGTAACTGTACATTAAGGTCTTGTGTTGTAACTTTTTACTTTATGTACTTTTATTATTTTTGTAATATATTAGGATGTGAGCTATGGCATGTCATAGTCACTAGTCAAAAGGCAATCTGCCTTTTGACTCTACGTTTGATTTTGTTTTCTAGATCAAATGTTTCCAGTTGGCCTTCTAAGTATGGCCGGCTGTAGGATGCAATATAAAATATCTCAGGTCCTGTATCTTTCTTTATGCTTTGTAACACTTGTAAAGAACTTGAGAGCATATACAACATTCTTGAAAACCATATAACTTTTTGTTTGTTCTTAAGTTTATGTCTCATATTTTACTTATGCTCTTAGTATCATAACAATTATTTCTGGTTCTCTATTTGATCTGTTAAGTGTTCTAAACCACCCTCTTCATTGTGTGACTGTTGTATTGACCATCTCTTAACCGGTCCTGCAAGAAATTTATTTATTATGTATTTTTCCTGCCATGTAATACATGAGAATCTTAACTGTGTATTATAATCTATACTATATATATAAGGATGAGCGAATTGAAAACCAAAATATTATTTTACTCAATTTTTAAGACAACTATTACAACTTATAGCATATGCTACAAGTAATCTATGTAACATTTCCTATTTTATCATATTTAATAAACTCATTTTAATTAATATATTATTAAATTAAAATTATTAATATATTATTCATTAATATGTGATTATTAATTCATCACATTAAATATTATCGTATATATTTATTTCAAATTAATATTTAAATTTATATTGCTATTTATATTTTTAAAACTAAACATAATTTACGTTAATTATAATTTTATTTAACTGTTTTCATATTTAAGTACAACTAGAATTAAGCTCCACGCGTGTGGGGGGCGTAAAATCGTGGAAATAACATCAGTGTCACACCATCAGTAATTACCATCAACAATTGAAATTGTGGTGTGTTAATACGAAAAAATAAGACCAAAACGTAAAACATATAAAAAATATAACTAAGTCGATTTAGGACTCACGCGTTGCGACAAACCCGTTAAAGGGAGAAAATAGACGTAAAAACGATAAACCACGCACGCATGTTGTGTTGTATTAACTCACAGAATTTAGAAGATACGTAAAGTGAAACGTAAAATTGGTGAGTCGCACATGCTTGTTTGTGTCATGTTAACTTGCAAACACATAGAACCAAACGTAAGACGAAAATTTGAAGAATATGAAAAGTATAGAGGGTCAAAGTTGAAAGTATAAAATTTTGTAAGATTAAATTGTAAAAGATAAGTAGTTTTAGGTTTAAAGTAAAAATAATCATATTTTAGAAAGTTACTTTGTAAAATATAAAAACTTTTGGGTTAAAGATGAAAGTTAATTTTTTTAAAAAAAAAACTTCTTATGCATAATATACAACACCATTATGCATAATGAAATTGGTAATTAGTAATATATAATTTGGCCGGAAATTTAAGTCCGCCCTTGGGCTAAAGCTATGTTCGCTATTCACCACCAACCTAGAAAGGTACTCATGGTTTATGGAAGCAAATTTGTGGGGTGAATAGAGATATTATCGCAGAAAATTCAGATATCGACAATTGTATTAAGGTAAAGTGGGCAATGGAAATAAGATTAAGTTTTGGCTTGATGTTTGGGCGAGAGATGGAGCTCTAAAAGATGTATTTCATTCCCTATACAATCTGGAGAAGGAAAAAGGTTGTTCAGTTGAGAAGAAAAGGGAAGTCAATTAATATTAATAATTAATGTGATTTGGAGAATTAAAGAACAATCTTAACAGGGAAGAAGAGGCTGAGCTAGTACAGCTTGAAAATCTCTCAAAGATTTAGTCAGCATGAGGGCGAAGACAGCTGGATATGGGATGAGGATGTTTCGGATGAATTCACGATAAAAAGTTTTAAGGAAATAATCGGATACATACTTATTCACCCTTTAAAATCAACTTTTTAATTTAAATCTCAAACGTACTTATTAACTTATTAATTTTTAAAAATTAATAGAGTAAATTGCAATTTTCATACTGTGTTTTGGGGGTGTTAACAGGATCAGCCTCAGCTTAACAGTTTGCATACCTGAGTTTACGAATGCTAACACTTTACGTACCTCCGTCCAATTTCCGTTAAACAACTATTAAATCTCCCCCACGTGCTCCTCACGTGAGGGGAAAAACTGTCAATTCACCCAATTTTTAATCTTTTAAGAGTAAATTGCAAATTTCATACCTGTGTTTTAGGGGGGTTAACATGATCAACCACAACTTAACAGTTTGCATACCTGAGTTTACGAATGCTAAAACTTTACGTACCTCTGTCCAATTTCGTTAAACAACCGTTAAATTTCCCCACGTGCTCCTCAAATGAGGGGCAAACTGTCAATTCACCCAATTTATTAATCTTCCACCGTCGGTAGGGTTCTGGTGTGTTTATGCCGTTTGAGTTCTGTTAGTTTCCATATTCTGATCTTACTGTCCTGATGATGTGAAGTGAACACTTTCCGTTATGAAACGTGAGGGATTTGACGAAACCTGATGAGGAATCGTTGACGGTGAAAGTGTCGATGAGGGAGAACGACGTCGTGTCGAATACATGGATGCGGTCGCCGGAGGCGGCGTAAAGGTGGTGGTTGTTGACAACGAGGTAGATGATGTGGGCGGCGGGGTAGGGTTTGAGGCAGTGAGGCAGCGGTGGGACACGGTGAGTTTGTGAGTCTCCGGCGAGAGGTTTTGGAGGGAGGGGATGGAAGATAGGGTTTGGAGAGAGAGGTTGTTGTAGAGGCTGTTCACGGTGAAATGATAGTTTTGCCCCTCACGTGAGGAGCACGTGGGGGGAGATTTAACAGTTGTTTAACGAAAATTGGACGAAGGTAAAAGTGTTAGCATTCGTAAACTCAGGTATACAAACTGTTAAGCTATGGCTGATCTTGTTAACACCCCTAAAACACATGTATGAAATTTGTAATTACTCTTAAAAGATTAATAAATTGAGTGAATTGACAGTTTTGCCCCTCACGTGGGGGAGATTTAACGGGTGTTTAATGGAAATTGGACGGAGGTACGTAAAATGTTAGCATTCGTAAACTCAGGTATGCAAACTGTTAAGCTGGGACTGATCCTGTTAACACCCCCAAAACACAGGTATGAAAATTGCAATTTACTCAAATTAATAAAACAAAGTTAATCAAAAAGTTGGTTTGTCAAACATGCCCTAAATAGTATCCCTGCTAAAGAAAGCACTTATAAATAAGGGGTTTGGCTTCCATCTACGGAATGTCATCTTTGTGTGGGTCACGTTGAGTCGGTTGATCATCTTCTAGTCACGTGTCCATTTGTGGAGGAATATGGAGCGGCGGTCGACCCGGGAGCCGGACCGGTTGAACCAGGGGTCGAACCTGATGAACCGGGGGTTGGACTGGTCGAACCGTTTTTCATATCTAAATTTTATTTTTTTGTATTTTTTACATATGTATTTATAAAATAATTATAATTTAATTCAGTTTTATATCCGGTCCGACCGGTTGAACCGATCCGACCAGTGAACCGTAAACGTCCGATTCACTGTCCTATTCACTTCTGAAAACATTGGATGCAAGAATCTCATGTTGAATGTGTCATCAGTGTCAAACGTATTTTTAAAGGCGCAGGAGGGGAGTGGTTCCTCAAGGCGGAAAAGTTTTATCCATTATATTTTATGGCCACACTATGGTTTATTTGTTAGAAGGCGAGAGAATGAGTTCAATTTTAATAGGAAAACACCCTAAGTAGTACAAGTATTGTAAGAGATAAAAGTTGATACGTTAAGGTCGGTAAAGTATAGAGTGATATGGAGTGGCACTTATGGTGTAATTTTAATTTTATTAGTTTTGTTTTGATTTCTGGTGTCTGCCCTAGCATATATCTTGCTAATGGCAGCTTACTTTGTACTCTGTTTCTTGATTAATATATGGTGCTTTGTAGTTTAAAAAAACTTTTAGTGAGTGATGAACACAAATGTCCTTTTACTCAAATTTCAAGACGTCTAACATAAGTTTTAAGCATATGGTATAAGTGATCTATATGATTTTACTAATTTATACTCATTTAATAAACTCCTTATAATTAATACATTATTAATTTCATATTATTAATACATTATTCAATAATTTGTGATCATTTAATTTATAAATTAAATCAGATCTCATACATAATACTTTAAATTAATAGTAAATTAATATTTACTAATTATATTTTTATAGCTAGATACTATTAAATTAAGTGTTATCTTAATTAGATTTAAGTATATAAAGGTTAAAACTTATATATATATAGATATATAGATATAGATAGAGATATATAGAGAGATAGATAGACATAAGATATATACATAGAGATATATACATATACATATATATATACATATAGATACATATACAGATATATACAGATATATATACATACATAGACATATATATATATACACACACACCACACAACATAGATATATATATATATATAGATATATATATATATAGATAATATATATATATATAGATATATATTATATATATATACATATACATATACACACACACACACACATATATATAGATATATATATATATATATATATAATATATATATATATATATAATATATAATATGCTAGTAAGAAACCAGCGATGCAGCGACAACAACAATTTACATCATGATACCTGTGTTCTATTAGTTTATCAATCCTTTCATAACATATTGTATTTTGGTTAGTTTTTTAAGTAGCATTAGTGTGGTTAATCTATATCATAATTAAATAATAACAAAGACATAATAAGACAATATCAAATTTAAAAATCATGATCCAAAAACATGAATAAGAAAAAAGCAATCACAAACATACAGATGATAACTCAAGAATAAAGAGAATTTAAGAGACAGTATTACCATATTCCTTTGATGAAATAACATCCAATTACCATGAGTATCACAAGTGAAATGAAAGATTATAACTTATATAACTCAACTATGCTACCCTTCAAATTCTAATATAAAAAATCATCATGTATATGAAACTTGCAATCTCCCAAATTCAAAAAACGAAATCACTGACATCATCTTCAAGCCAACAGATTTGATAACCAATGTGATGTTATTGTGTTACTAATTGAACATATGGCACACCTTGGTTTTAACAAGTATGTGAGTAAGGCACATTTTTTTATTATATAAGATAGGATTAGTAATTTAAATAAACCAAACTGAACATCATGTTGGGAAACAACGTATGTTAAAAGACTTCAACACTACCCCCTTTAGTGACTTCATTTTGATAGCAACATTAACAACACTCCACCTGTGAAAGCTAATACATATTATAATAAGGTAAAATAACGAATCATCAAACGTTAAACTATCACACTGAGAATACGTACATGCACATATAAGCATAAAGATCAAATGGCTAGATCCATACTCCTGAAGAAATACCTAAGAGGTATGATGATAAATGATATTGATGAAAAAATCAAAACCTTGATCCATAAATATTCAAAAGATGTACATAAAAATCAAGGAGGTACTCACAGTGAAAGGAATGACAACCGGTAATCCATTGGAAAGCAGAAAACTAAACATCCAGATTTAAGAAAAAGCCCCATATCACACGAAGTAACCATTTCTATGGATGTTTGATAAAAAAATTATATACTGCCCGCAAAAGCCTCAAGAACAAAAGACTAATCTAGTGGTGCAATTGGAGACCAGAGAAAGAGATTAAAGTTTGCAAAATGCATAGAACTTGCAACAAAGATGAATCCAAAGTCAGTGAAGTCATAAAAAGCAACCTACAAACCTATTTTTTTGATTATATCGTTGCTGATCCCATACCTAACCCTTTGTCTCTTCTTCAAGCAAGTAGAACTAAACCAACGGATACATTTGGCCACCTTAATTAAAGAAAGTGTAACTAATAATAGAGATTCAGAAGAATAAAAATATCAAAGAAAGCGTATTTAAATGGAAATCCACCTTCGTTGCCAAAGCTCACACCCTTTCTGGATAGGAGAAAGTTTTCACTTCGATTAATCCTAATGACGTGCTTTGTCGGCGTCGTTTTCATTCTTGGTCATCTTCTCACGGCCTATCTTCCCCTCTATATATAAAAACAAAAATCTAAATTACCAAACACGTTTTATAGTGAAAACTTACGAATGAAGTTATATCATAAAACCATAATAAACTGAACGTTTGTCAAGCTTGTTCAGCACGATTGGCCAGCCATTGGAGATCAAAGGGATCTTTGTCAATAATAATTTTGAGTGGAAAATGATTTACCACCAACAAATGTTCCGACTAAAAACTCTGTCGTGTAATCGGCAACACCTCGCCGCCCCACCGCAGCGTTAAAGGCACAACCCGATCTAGTTTAGGCGTTTAGCAGTAAACGCACCGGTGTATTTCCCTTTGTAGTTTGATAGATCTGAGTTTTAAAAGTTGACTATAAACAAGAATGTCAATAGCACAACAACCTGCAATATGGAGACGTGTAGTTCTTGAGACAATGGTGGTGACCTTGGTTTTTGTTGAAAATGCAGTGATTGATTTTCAAATTTTGAATTCCCCCCCAATCTCCATTCATGCTTTAAGGTCGTACATTAAGCTTAAAGAGTTGTACACCTCTTGATTTTAAGAGATTTGGTGAAAAGACCATGTTACCCTCCCCATATGCATATTAATATAGTATAGATATATATATATATATATATATATATATATATATATATATATATATATATATATATATATATATATATAGGGAATATATATATATATATATATACACACACACATATATATACAATATATATATATATATATGTATATATATATGTGTGTATGTATATATATATATATATATATATATTTGTGTATATGTATATTATACATATATATAATGTATATGTATATATATACATATATATATATATGTGTATATGTGTGTGTATATATATATATATATATATAGATATATATATATATATATATATATATATATTATATATATATCTATATATTATGTATATATATATTATGTATATAATATAGTATATATATATATAGGGGAGGGATCCAATGAAACCATGTTTATAATTAAAAACCGTGAAAACCAGAGGTTACGTATATGTAAGTACGTGTTAGAAAGTTACAACTAAGAGTTACATACATGTATGGGTTATGTATGTAAATACGTGTTACCAAGTGTACAACTAAGAGTTACGTACATGTAGCTCCTACAAGTTACGTATACGTAACTCGTTTCGTCATCATCGACGTTACTTGGAGTTTATATGAAAAATATATAATGACCTTGAAAAATATGGTTGAATTTTACTTAAATATAGTTTAAACAATTAGAAAGTTAAATCAATTATAAATTATGTGATTGGATAGTGGTGGTTTTCACGGTTTTTAATTATCAACCTGGTTTTCATTTGATCCCTCCCCTATATAATAGAGTCAAGATCTTTTCAGGACTTCTAAAGATCGCGAGAACTGCGAGAACTAATCTTAACCATTGATTAATATTGTTTTTATATATTATTTAATTTATTTCTAAAGGGTATTAGAGTAAATTTATATATATGTCATTTATATCTCCCTTATATATCTCCTATAATTTTGAAAATTGTAACTCTTTGATTGACCAGAATATTAAAACATGTTAATCATATTTAAATCAAAATTTCTTTCAAGATCCAATGAAACAAAAAAATTCGAAATCATGAAATCTTGTTCTAATATCAAATAGAACATCTCACATTTTCTGAAAATTATGAGTTGACAACGGTATGGTTGAGGGTAACAGAAGAAGAAAATGAAGATGACTCGAAAATGAAGGCAATGACGATGAAATATGACAATGATGAAGATGAAGACAATTGCGATAAAAAATGATGTCCTTAATGAATACGAGCAAAATGAAGACAATGGTGGTGAAAAGATGATGTTTGTGATGAAGACGAGAAGACGATGTAATGTAAATGGTTTGATTTTCCTGATGTTATCAGCTCGATAATCCTAACTAGGTTTGTGTTTTACTTATGATTTTGCCTTTTATTATGCAGATAATTTCTTAAAGGTTTAATACTTATAATCCTGATCATTTATATAGATGTATACAGAATTACGTATACATAAACACATATGTAAACTTGTGTACATATACGTAGAGAGTCTGTTTAAACATTTGATAACATATATGTAAATCATGGATATATCAATGAAATATGATTATTATTTCGGGGTTTGGTCTAATTAATTTGATTATATATACATCAAGTCTTTACATATATGTAAATTTGATATACTAAGTTACATATTTTAACCTTCATATTTGTTAACATATTGTTCTAAAATGTATTGACTTACATATAAGTAAATAGATGAGTTTGTACAATAACCACTGACGTATTTGTAACATTTTATCTTTCAAACTAAACTAATTTAGATAATGTAAAAAACTTGTTTTTCTTTGTTAACATAATGGTATTTTTAGTTTTAGTTATGATGTAGGTACAATAACACAATAATATATAAGTTTACATAATGTCTTACTAAACTATTAACATATATTTTGAAAACTATATTGATTTATTTATATGTAATTTTCTAATGATAGGATATGAGAGAGAAAAAAATAAGTGTGAATAAAGGAGAGAGAATTAATTAACAGATTAATAATTAATTGGAGAGAGAGAAAAAATATATTACTATTATACTCTTTTTATAACTTTAAACTCATTTAACTAATTGATAATTAAACTTTTTACCATTTTTAAACACAACCATTGATCAAATTAATCAGTGGTTAATATGGTTCTTACAGTTCTCAATTTATAAGAAGTCCTGCAGATAAAACTAACCCTATTATATTAAATAATAATAAAAATTTATAATTATAATACTTCTAATAAATAATAATAATTCTAGGGATGTGACACCGCGTGTTTTTAGATTAACGCCGTTAAATCAGCTCCCGTATCAGTACTCCATAGTATTTTCATTTAATAAGTTATTGAATTATTGTATCAATTAATTAGCTTAGGAGTAAATTGTAATTAATAATAATCGATCGGGACCGATGCAATTTCATTAGGTTTTAAACCATAAATAAATTACCTAAACCCCCACCCTAACCGCCTCATCTCCATACTCCGTTCCCTCTCTCGATAAACCCTTCTTTAGATTTAGTATTAACCTAATAAATTACGTAAATTCAGGTTTTCGGGAAACATAAACGTATGTTACTTGCTGTATTTGTAGTTGTGCACTCAAAGATGAGATTTTACAATCTCACTTTCTAATATACGCTTTTTGGGGAAGATAATATACGCTTTTTGTGAACTAGTGTTGTTACCACCTAAGTCCTTACTTTCAGACCATTAATTCTAAGATTACTAGTGAGGTATTTAGAATAGTACTAATGGGTTTGACAAACCCCGCAGGGCTAGTCGTGCTAGCACAACTAGAGGTTGAACGTGTGTTAAATTGACCTAATACTATTGTCGTGCTTTGTTATATCCGGCCAAGGCATCCATATATAATTGTATCTTTGGTGGAAACTTCATACACTTATTGACATGAAATATATATTAGTTATCTACACTGATATATTTTGTTTACTGATTTGTTTACTAAATTATTTTGCCTACTTACAATCCTATGAACTCACTAATACTATGTGACACTTTAGCATATTTTTCTCAGGTCAATAAAGGTATTTGCATGGGTAGAATCACATCATTGGGTTTCATGCATTTAATATTCTTTAAAACAAATGAATTGTGTTTTATTACTTAACTTGATTTGGGGTGCGTGGTTCTTGCGCATTTTATTTGGAAATACTTTACAATTTCGCTTTCGCATACAAAATATGATACCGATTTCTAATAATGGTTCTGTTAAGAGCATTCAAAAATGATCGTATCTTTTTATCATATAATACACTAAAATCTATATTGTAACTCTATCATTTTTAAATAAATAATAACTTTTTATACCATTATCATTATTTTTTCTGTCTCCTACACTCACAACACTTTCAAAAAGATTAATAAATTTATACAGGTTGAACAGTGATTCTATAAATATACAGTCAATAATAATATTTTTATTTCTTCTTCACTCACAATCACTCAAAACTATTCATATAATATGAAAACACACTCACATATTTTTAGGGATTACATTATGAATGCTCTAATGGGAACTTTTATATAAAACGGCTTGTACTAATGTATCATTTGGTGTAACTATGACGTAGATCTACTTTAACTAAAACCATTGTATGCGAAAAT
>CM046035.1:67318989-67322355 GCA_025215565.1 Flaveria ramosissima
GATGATGATGATGATGATGATGATGATGATGATGATGATGATGATGATGATGATGATGATGATGATGATGATGATGATGATGATGATGATGATGATGATGATGATGATGATGATGATGATGATGATGATGATGATGATGATGATGATGATGATGATGATGATGATGATGATGATGATGATGATGATGATGATGATGATGATGATGATGATGATGATGATGATGATGATGATGATGATGATGATGATGATGATGATGATGATGATGATGATGATGATGATGATGATGATGATGATGATGATGATGATGATGATGATGATGATGATGATGATGATGATGATGATGATGATGATGATGATGATGATGATGATGATGATGATGATGATGATGATGATGATGATGATGATGATGATGATGATGATGATGATGATGATGATGATGATGATGATGATGATGATGATGATGATGATGATGATGATGATGATGATGATGATGATGATGATGATGATGATGATGATGATGATGATGATGATGATGATGATGATGATTGATGATGATGATTGATGATGATGATGATGATGATGATGATGATGATGATGATGATGATGATGATGATGATGATGATGATGATGATGATGATGATGATTGATGATGATGATGATGATGATGATGATGATGATGATGATGATGATGATGATGATGATGATGATGATGATGATGATGATGATGATGATGATGATGATGATGATGATGATGATGATGATGATGATGATGATGATGATGATGATGATGATGATGATGATGATGATGATGATGATGATGATGATGATGATGATGATGATGATGATGATGATGATGATGATGATGATGATGATGATGATGATGATGATGATGATGATGATGATGATGATGATGATGATTGATGATGATGATGATGATGATGATGATGATGATGATGATGATGATGATGATGATGATGATGATGATGATGATGATGATGATGATGATGATGATGATGATGATGATGATGATGATGATGATGATGATGATGATGATGATGATGATGATGATGATGATGATGATGATGATGATGATGATGATGATGATGATGATGATGATGATGATGATGATGATGATGATGATGATGATGATGATGATGATGATGATGATGATGATGATGATGATGATGATGATGATGATGATGATGATGATGATGATGATGATGATGATGATGATGATGATGATGATGATGATGATGATGATGATGATGATGATGATGATGATGATGATGATGATGTGATGATGATGATGATGATGATGATGATGATGATGATGATGATGATGATGATGATGATGATGATGATGATGATGATGATGATGATGATGATGATGATGATGATGATGATGATGATGATGATGATGATGATGATGATGATGATGATGATGATGATGATGATGATGATGATGATGATGATGATGATGATGATGATGATGATGATGATGATGATGATGATGATGATGATGATGATGATGATGATGATGATGATGATGATGATGATGATGATGATGATGATGATGATGATGATGATGATGATGATGATGATGATGATGATGATGATGATGATGATGATGATGATGATGATGATGATGATGATGATGATGATGATGATGATGATGATGATGATGATGATGATGATGATGATGATGATGATGATGATGATGATGATGATGATGATGATGATGATGATGATGATGATGATGATGATGATTGATGATGATGATGATTGATGATGATGATGATGATGATGATGATGATGATGATGATGATGATGATGATGATGATGATGATGATGATGATGATGATGATGATGATGATGATGATGATGATGATGATGATGATGATGATGATGATGATGATGATGATGATGATGATTGATGATGATGATGATGATGATGATGATGATGATGATGATTGATGATGATGATGATGATGATGATGATGATGATGATGATGATGATGTGATGATGATGATGATGATGATGATGATGATGATGATGATGATGATGATGATGATGTGATGATGATGATGATGATGATGATGATGATGATGATGATGATGATGATGATGATGATGATGATGATGATGATGATGATGATGATGATGATGATGATGATGATGATGATGATGATGATGATGATGATGATGATGATGATGATGATGATGATGATGATGATGATGATGATGATGATGATGATGATGATGATGATGATGATGATGATGATGATGATGATGATGATGATGATGATGATGATGATGATGATGATGATGATGATGATGATGATGATGATGATGATGATGATGATGATGATGATGATGATGATGATGATGATGATGATGATGATGATGATGATGATGATGATGATGATGATGATGATGATGATGATGATGATGATGATGATGATGATGATGATGATGATGATGATGATGATGATGATGATGATGATGATGATGATGATGATGATGATGATGATGATGATGATGATGATGATTGATGATGATGATGATGATGATGATGATGATGATGATGATGATGATGATGATGATGATGATGATGATGATGATGATGATGATGATGATGATGATGATGATGATGATGATGATGATGATGATGATGATGATGATGATGATGATGATGATGCTGATGATGATAATGGGGGAAATGGGGATTTGGGTTGTGTGATTTGTTACGATAATTCTGTTTCGATCATTCAAGATCATGAGATTGAGAACCGTCTTGTTGTTATTGAAGAATATGAAACATGGGAATTCAAAGAAAGTGCAGAAACAGAGGAATTGAACAATCGATGTGCCGAATTTATACGTAAAATGCGAGAAAGAATGACATTCGAATCGCGAGTGGCCATCGTCGAGTACCTCCAACCTAAATAGATTCAACAGTTTATTGATAATGTTGTACTCATTGTAACATTTTAGTATGTGATGGTCGACTATATGAATGTTTGTCACTCCTTTATGTCACATGTTTGAGTAATTGAATAACTCGTTATATCATATCATATCATATCAATATATTTTAATTAGATGCATTTGAACATACAAAAATGTTTATGGTGTGATATATATACTTATAGCGGATTAAATGTGATAAATTAGACGCTTTAATAACCATTTTTTTTTTCTCCCTACAATAGTCACTAGACATAATTAACTTATAAGCTTGATCATGTGCTAGTTTATATAATTACCCTTGGTTAACTTGAGGAAACAAATAGTGAATTATTTAATATATATCATCAAGAGCACGTGATCTTATGATATCTGATGTGTATATAGTGATGTCTCTTT
>CM046035.1:67346456-67371456 GCA_025215565.1 Flaveria ramosissima
TAGGTGCCCATGCTGCCATTAAAATGGGATGGACAGAAAGTGGTATTTGTTTGTTTACACTGGGGATGTCACATTATTTGGTAGTTTTTATCACCCTTTACCAGCGTTTAACAGGCAATAATCACATTCCTTCGAGACTCCGACCTGTGTTATTTCTCTTTGTGGCCACCCCGAGCATGGCGGCCTTAGCTTGGAAATCGATTATTGGGAACTTTGACATCTTATGCAAAATGCTCTTCTTTCTATCCTTGTTTCTCTTCACATCATTGGTATGTTAGCTTTCTCATACCAAATGAATCCTATCTTTTTATACAATAATATTTGAGTCATGTCTGATTATTGATTTTGTATATTGAAACAGGCTAGTCGGCCGGTGCTGTTCAAGAAATCGTTGAAGAACTTCAGTGTGGCATGGTGGGCTTTCTCCTTTCCACTTTCATTCCTTGCACTTGCTGCGATGGCGTACGCTCAACAAACGACGGGGGTGACAGCCGCGTGTTTGGCGCTTGTTTTATCAACAGTTTCTGTTCTTGTTTTCTTGTTTTTGTTGGTCTGCTCGACATTGAAGATTGACTCACTGCTGCGGAAGCCCATTCTCAGTTTCTCTGATGAAAGATGATCGAGTGTCCACTAGTGTATAACTTTAATTATGGCTACTTAATTTGTGCTTAACTTTGGTTCCATTGTATATTGCAATGTGTTAGTTTATGAATTTGGTTTTCGTTAAGAACCTTGTTTGTACAAGCAATATTTTTCCAATTTATTTCCATATATATACCGTAGTGAAATTATATAAAACCGGTAAAATATATAAACGAGTTAGAAAAGGGTTATAACTTAATTCAATATTAATATTTCAACATGGACTACGTAGGGTGTAGCTCCAAACGATATTTACTATTTAATTTGTTTAAAACAATAACAATTTAAACTACTTTTGTTGAAAAAGTTTATTAGGTATAGGTGACTTTCAACGTGTTTTCTTTGTTATAAATTTCTTTTGAATTTAAAATTTTTTGCTAAGACCTTTAAAGGGCTTGACACAAACATAACATGCTTAGCTAAAGGGGTTCGTGATTTCAACCAGGACTTGAACCAATTGAGCCCGTTTGTACTAAAACCTAAAGAATTTTGTGTTAGCTAGGTTCGTGTCGTATTTTCATGCAATGATAGAAATTCAGACTCCTACTAACACATGAACACACGAACACATATGCACACTAACACACATATACATATACTATACACACATATCGTATCTACCCAAACTTACGTGCCACATATCTATATGCATACATGTATACATACACACGCTCACTATGAAATCATGTGTATGTCTATGTGTGTGGATGGTATTGTGTGTATACACACATACACATGCACAAACATATACTACACATAGACAAATCTACTGATGTTTTTTTTTAAAAGTATACACATTTACAACGTAAATAATCCCATTTTTCTACATCTTTTGCTACAAAATTCATTAATATATTATGTTGGTTTAGGTCATAAGTGAATTTACATGTCTATTTAATGGTTTGATGTATATGTAGCTCAGTATCGAATAGATATGGAAAGTACGTAAAGGGTTGAACTTGCAATTTCTCAAAGACTTGAAGATCGTACACCTGTATGCCAACATATGAGCGATACTAGTCATCATTCGTGCAACAGGCTAGCGAAAACAATGTACTATAGTTTGAACGTATATTAATATTAATATTATAATTTTTTTAAGTTAAACTATTTAAACTATTTGTTGATTTATTCTACATATTTTTTTGATGTTTGGGTTCAAGTCTCACTTCAACATGTGAACTAGTTTTATTTTGAAGTGAAATAGGAGTAGATCAAAAATATATATATTCAACGCTTCAATATGCTTTTGATGCTGTTTAATCTGTTTCACCCCTTAACTCGTTTTTATTCATAGTAAATTCTTAAATTTTACTAATTTTACCACTATTGATAAGAGAATACAATTAGGTTGAAATTCTTTCATGTATATTATAGGTATCACTACTCCCTTATTGTATGCATACAACAGAAGTAACCATTAAGAAAATACCATACATTTGGAAATGATAGTTAACATACGACTTTGGACCCTGAATCATTAGAGAACTTCAGAATTGGATTCTTAAGAAGCAAGTCGATCTTCAATGTGGAGAAGACTAACAGGAAGAGAAAAACAAGCACAGAAATTGCTGATAAAACAGCTGCCAATCCGGTTGCTGTTACACTCATCACCTGTTGAGCGTATGCTGTCGAAGCCAGACCAAGAAACGTAAGCGGGTAGGAGAAAGCCCACCACGCCACGCTAAACTCTTTCACCGATTTCTTAAAAAGCATCGGTCGGCTAGCCTGTTTCATATTTCAAAATTCAGAGTCAGTTTGTCATAAGACCAACCAAAAGTTAACAATATTAATGTACCATAGGAATTGAAATGAGACAAACTTACCAAAGATGTAAAGAGAAATAAAGATAGAAAAAAAAGCATCTTGCATTGGATATCAAAGCTCCCATTAATGGATTTCCAAGCTAAGGATGCCATGCTTGGAGTGGCTACAAATTGGAAGAAAACTGGTCTGAGTTTAGATGGGAGGTGATTACCGCCCGATAACCGCTGATATAGGGTGATAAAAACCACCATATAATGAGCAAGCCCCAATGTAAATAAGCAAGTACCAGTTTCTCTCCACCCCATTTTGATAGCTGCATGGGCTCCTACAAAGTTCCCAATCACAGATAATTGGCTTGTAGGATTAGCCACCATCGACAGGAACCTCTTTTCGGTTGTGAACCATTGCCCGTATACCTTAACATCAAGGCCTACCACAGGAATTATAAGTAGCCACCATACATATCCGTAGGAGTATTTATGTCGAAAAATGAATGATGGGGCTGATTGAAGTAACAGGAGCCATGATATCCAAGGTGCAAACAGGTAGTTCACTCCTACATGGTGTTTGAATTCGGCTTTCACCAAGTTGAAGTGCAAAATGCACCTCATAATGTAGAGGCTGGAGAGACACACCAACACGCTGACCGAAAGACACCAGATGAGGACAAAAGCGGTTGATGGTAACTTGATGAACAAGTTATCAAAGGTTGGTGGGATGTCTGTTTTTTCACTTAGTGTTTTCCACAGCAAAGCTTGACCACCAAGGGATATGCAAATCCTAAAGTAGCTAGCATTGATATTAACTAGTATCGACGGCTTTGATTGCTTAGAGTTTTTCTCTTGATTCTTAACAACCGATTGCTCGGTGGATTGTTCTTGGTGTTTGATGCTCGGAGAATCAATAACGACATCCAACTTCGACTCGGGTTGTACCATTGTTGGACTTGAGAAAGCTTCTAAGTTTTCTATACGTATAAAAAAACACAATGCAAGGATGTCTTATTTTACATTTATGAAGTGGTTTATATAGTAGATGGATAACTTAAGCAAGCAAGTTAAACAGTGAAACTTTAAAGTCTAATCATCAAACATATGAAAAAATTCTTCTAGTGGGAGACTGAAATAGACGCAAGAAAAACAGGTAAATTGACATGTAAGGTCCACTTGAATTGCTCAAATTAAAAGAAAAATCACTTTGCTCCACTCAATCTCTCTCCTCAATCTTTTCAGCAGATATGTATGTATATAATTTATCGATAAAAAGGGGAGTTGTGTGTGTTTGTGCATGCATGCTCAGGAATCCTCTTTGTTATGTCATGGATACCGCAACATTAATTAGGTTTAATTCCAGCAAATGCGTCAAAAGCTTATAGAAGATGAGGCAAGTTATTGTGCAAAATTATCACCAAGAAATAACAATATTTTTGGGAAAAATTAATTAAACAGTAGGGTAACTATCACGTGATATAAAACAAGGCTTAGAATTTCCAAAGGAAAATGCACTACAGAAACAACCTTTACAAAAATAATAATTTATTATTATATATGTTTATTTATTTATTTTTATTATTAAAACTATATAATTAAACTATATGTATATAATATTTAATGGTGGGATCATTAATGCATTTCATTTTGGTATAATTTGATTTTTCTTGAAACCAAATGATTAACATCCATAAAATTTTTAAGTGTCATTTTATTGGATGTTAATCAAACTTGTGGGTATATTATGTGTGTGTGTATATATATATATATATTATATATATATATATATATATATATATATATATATATATATATATATATATATATATATATATTATATATATATATATATATATATATATATATATATATATAAGTCAGTAACTTGTAATTAGATAACGTTAAGGTTATGATAACACTATAATTGTGAAGTTTAGAATTTTTAAAATACAGGTAAATCAAAGGATAAGCCTTAACAAGTAGACAGATTTTTCCTAATTCTAGTTTGTTTTAGGTTGGTTCACGTCACGCCCCAACCGATAACGCAATCATTGGGGCACGCCAAAGTGAATCGATTCATAATAAGTAGTCAATCTTTGCAATACATTCAAATAAGAATCAAATAAAACATATCAAATGTCTTTTATTAATTTAGGTCCAGCATCCTAATTGTTTGCATGTAATCCAGCTTAACCAGCATTTACTTAAATCATGTGAAAAAATAGCGAGTCAACAAAAAAATTATCCGGTGAGTAAACACAAGTTTGAATACGTAGATATATTGAATAATAATGATTCAAATAATTCAATTTTCATAACAATATCAAGACTTATAATGTGTCACACCCCAACCTTGACGGCGGAAACGTCGAGGAGTGAGAGTTAAGATCGTTCACAGCCACATAACGCTATTAATAACTCAAATATAAATTTATCATAAGTTTCAATTGTCACATTACAAACATAAGTCTCAAAAAGAATAAAAGCATAACATAAAATGTAACAAGTTATTCTTATTTTATTTATTTATCTAGGTCCATTCCTAGATGTGCAAGCTTCAAAGAGTAGATCACACACTTGAGGTATTCCTGAAACATGTTAAAAATAAAAGGTCAACATAAAAATGTTGGTGAGCATTCCATAGTTTTCAATACATAAGTATATAAAAGATGGCAATTCAAGTCATAAGTTAGTGAATAAAGTGATTAGGGATGTTATGAACAATGCAACAATCAAACCTTGACAATAGTTTTACAAGTCTCAAACGTTAAAAGTATATACGATCAGCTAAGTGTACTTGGATCAACCAAGCAGGCTTGTCTTACCCATAGATCTATGACTTCGCTGGGCTAGCAATAGTTAATGATTGTACATATAATGCCATAACATGGTAACCACATAAGTTCAACTAACCACAACTTAACATGATGAATTGCCATAAAGTTTACAAGTCTCAAATAAGTTTACAAGTGCAAAGTATAAGTTAACATGTTTCACCCCAAAGTGTGAAAATAAACAAAAAAGGGGTATGGAATACTCACATGAAATAGATAAGGTGATAGTAAGAAATTAACGATGCTCCAACGATTCCTTTTTACAAGATACCTAACGTATATATATTACATGGTTAAGTTTAAAGATAAGATCAACGAATAAACGTGAACTAGGGTTTCTATTGAAATTTGGGGGTTTAAATAGTTAAATGAATCGTTTATGCTTTGGTTTAATAAAGATGGTATAACTTAATAAGACCAAGAATATATTCAAAATGATTCAATAATATAATTTATTGAATTAATAAAGATTAAATAAAATGTATGAAAAGATATAAATAATATAGAAATTAATTATTTAAAAATTTGTTAAAGATGATTTATTGAAATTATATGACTTGCAAAATAGTATAAAATTATTTAAAGTTATTTTATAAAGTTTTTACACCTTTTAAATAACCTTTATAAAGGTCTTATAATGTCATAAAGGTCCTATAATGTCAAGCCTTAAAAAAAATAAAAACTAAAGTATAATTAAATGTTATATTGTCTTATAAGTTTCAAGGATCTTAAATGAAAATTTAGGAAATAATTTTATTAACTAATTAAATATAACATACTTAATGAACAATTAATTATTCAAACAATTATTTAAATAATTATTTAAATAACTCTTTTAATAATTATTTATTTAACATATAGATTTATAATGTTTTTTTAAAAAAAATCTACATTTGAATCATAATAGGTTCGTAACATTTAAATTACATAAATAATTAGTAATGTCGTTATAATCTTTGATTTTATTTTTAGGTTATTAAATTTTTAGAAAAGATCTATATCTTTAAATTTAATTTAATATTTTCTAAAATGTTTTAGTTAACAACCTATTTTTATTAAAATCTATTGGTATAATATAAATTTTCTAAATAGCAAAAATGTAGGAAAATAAGTAAAAAAACAAGGTTGGCAGAGGCCCGGTTCGAACCCGGGACCTCATGCCAAGTAGTGACACAGGTTACCAGTTGGGCTAGCGCCCACATCTGTTTAGAGTTTCTTTTTTAAATCTTTTAAACGTTAACTGGTTCAACCCCCAATTTTCCATATGAACCCTAGAATGATTTGGATCCAATCGAACATGAGATTGATCCTGATACTCAAATCAAACATAGGGTTTTTGTTACCTAGATTAATTCGAGTGTATGGGTGTGTGTAATTACCAGAAACATGATCGAATCGATGTTGAAATGAGAAGAAAACGTCGCGACCACAGTTGGGTATAGTTCGAGATGCAAACATCGTTAATACTCAAATTAACTTCGTGTACAGATTCAGGGTGCTATTCCGATCGAAAGCCCCATATCAATTTGAAGTCACATTGTTCAGAAGGAGGTTCCCAAATAAGTTGCAGACCGCGATGAGAGAGAGACATGAATTCGATGTTTGGGTGTTTTCAGATGGAATTAAACGTTGGTAATAGATTAGAGATAGTTATGTGGTTGTTGTTGTCCGATTAATTGGATTATTATTGATCTTTAATGGTAGAACGGCTCCAGGATTGAAGATGACGGTTACTTGGTTCGAACGGGTTCATAACCATTGTTTAAACACGTTTAATGTTCATAATGGGGTTCGAATCGTTTCCACGAAGTGTTTAGGAGCGTTTAGGGTACTTTATTGCACAATTTAATGGGTTTTGGACCTCACCGGCGCCGCGCCGGAGCTTCGCCGGCCGGCGGCCGGAAGGTCGGGGAGAGAAAATGGGTGGGGGGTTGGTTTTTAGTTAATTACACATTTAGTCCCTGAAGTATCCCTCATTTATTATTTCCTGCATAAAGCTTTTATGTTAAGTTTTAGAAATTATAAATTCCCCCTAAACTTTATAAAGCTCATTTAAATAATAAACCAAATCAATTATTTGTTAAACTTTTATAAACTTATAAACTCTATATCTTAATTATTTAATTTCAATAATAAAAACTTATAACTACTAAAGAACTCTATAAGTTTACTAAAATTTACTTTATAACTTAATAAATTTTAGTAAAACTTTTCTATTTAATTATTTATTTGCAAAATGATTAATAATATTTTATAACTTTGCAAAAAAACAAAAAAAATTATATATATTTATCTCTCCATAAATTGTTACAAGTTGTTTTAAATAATAAAAGAAAAAAAATGTATATATATAACCCACAATGAAAGTTGTATTTAAATCCATTTAAACTATAAAAATAATTTTAGTAATTGAGACTCCAATTGGGTTCAGGTTTCGCGTTTAAGTCTTGAGAAAATACGGATGTTACAGTCTCCCCTACTTTAAGAAATTTCGTCCCGAAATTTAATCATAAATAGACTAATTTCAAGGAGAAGAGGAGACTCGATTGTCATTTCATATTTTCTAGTGAACTCTGGACAGCGTTTAAACTCAACAAGAATTGTATGACGTTTTGATGTACTTAAGTTTGTTAAGTTTCATCATTCATGATTTCATATATTTGTTGACAAAGGTTACAAGATTATTAATCTAGAATTTTTAATTGGTAAACGTTTGTATTTTAAACGATTCAAAACAATTGGAAAGGTTTTGTCACGAGGGAAGCACTAAGTATTAGGGTGACACGAGACTCGGAGATAAGTTCATGATGCTTTTGGATGGAATACGAAATTCATAAGAGCTTTTCAACAACTAACGTTAGCAAGGTTCTTAGATGATCGATTCTTGTTTACTATATCGTTGAGGTTTTCAAAGTTTCATTAGTTTAACGTTGATACGAGAATCGTGTTCGTTATGACTAAGGATTCAATTTAGAATGAAAGCATCATTGTAACAGGCTTTCGGGACAAGTGTAGTTTTTTTTTAGGGAAAGATGTTTAGAAAGATTTTCAATGGTCATTAAGAGAAATGGTATAAAGAGTTAAACAAAGACATCGTTCATGATCGGATTGGAATTTAAATAATTCAGAATATCGATGATGAAGACAATCACAAATAGCTTTCCAAGTACAGCTTGCACATGCGGTTTATCAAACTCATGAACACAACCGTACATTGCTATAACCAGAAAGGCATGGCATAAATTTATAATATGTTTTAGGAGTGTTATCATCATGCAATTAGGTTTTGATGATTACTCAGTATGAAGATCGATAAAAAGGTTCCATAAACTAGATCAAACGTCAAATTGAAATATAAAAGCGTGAGAGAAGAAATCGATTTAAAATTTAACTGTTCCAGGCTTGGAACCAGGGTTACCCCAAAGTAACAACGACCCCTTTTGATTTCAAGATTCATGCTTTAGCTTGACTGGCTGAAACACTATCGTCAGTAAATCAGATAACCTGTTCACCCTTCAAGCTATTACATGTTTCTTGTCAATTGAAGTCTTAAAACCTTGGTAAGTTTGAGATCAAAGAATGGGAATAGTCATCAAGGTGTGGTTTTCACTCCTAACTTAATGGTGTATTCCCAAGGTATGACCACTAACTTACCAATCAAAAAGTTCGATCCCAACTCTTTGTTGAGGATCCAAGAAACAAGACGAGATAACTCACCATTAAGGTAAGGGAAATCACTCCTATCTTAACGATGAAGTTTATAAAAACAAAGTATAACAAGATAAACTTCTTCATCAAAATCCAGAATTCACTCCTACTTTGATGAAGTCGTCTCATTTGAACAAATATAATTCATAAAGATGATATTATCATCAAGGTATGGAATTCACGCCTATCTTGATGATTGAATTCATAATAGCAAGAAAACAATCGAAGATTGACATTCGTCACCAAAGTACGGGTTTCAATCCTATTTTGGTGAGAACGTGTCATTTGTGAAATGCCATTCCAAAGAAAATAATTGAAGTCAATCCTCAAGATAAGGTAATCACCCCAATCCAGAGGGTTAAATTTCATAAAACACGCGAATGGAAACCATTTATCGAAACGAATAGAGAATCATCAAAGTAAGGGAATCACCCCTGTTTTGATGAGTTAGAATCATTTAGAAGATACGGGTGTTCTTAGTCATAGGTTGACTTGCAAACACTTGCATCTCTCACGGTGCAGACGGTACGGAGTTTGACTTAACGACGAAAGAAAAATAATATCAATTAGAAATTCGGGAAAATTTCAAGTTACATCAATGTAACAAAAGGAAAAATCATGCTTACAAACTTAAGATCAAGGTTCAAGATAACAGAAGTTGTTGTGGTGTTCAAATCTTGGATGGTTTCAATCGGGAAGACGAAATCAGGGTAGGAAATCATTCAACACCACAATGAGATGTGAACATTCGATTCACAATCGAAAGGAGTACATGGACTTCTCAAGATATGAGGTCAACCCTAGCTTTATTGAAGACACGCGTACTTATAAATGATCATTCATCTCAAGGGTTTCGAGTCAAGTAAGTGGATTCAATGATCGAGTCAAATCACCATTTACACTTTGCCTAGACAAAGTATCCCGAGATGTAAGAATTCCACCCATAGCATTGCATGTTCTTAGTTATGGGACACATCCTTAAGAAGACTTGAGAATCATAAGTAACGGTTTAAAGTTTTTGATGACCATTCGGTTTAGATTCCCAATATCTTTGGGTATATTAAGATCCATGTTCACGTTGGTCAAGATAATAAAATAGTTACATGAAACGCTCAACGTGTAACGGTGTTTAAACGTAAAAGTTGTAATATAGGTTAGGTTCAATATTAACAGGAACATTATGTATGATAAGAATGAAGAGATACCAGTTCAAGGAATCAAGGATATTTGAGACACGAAGAGGATGGTTCCATTTGGTAACGCATTACCATTTGGAATCGTTGACACGTCAAGGTAAATTGACCCATTTGCCATAGAGACTTGTGTATGTTGACCATAGTTTATCACTCATCCCAGAAATCCCCAGGTAAGCATAACTGGTCTCACAATGAGATTTATACGATATGCTTGCCTTAGCCCGAAGGCCTTTTGCCAGGAAATCCAGAATACAGGTGTCTATGTGTCACACAAATTCCTTGGTTTATGAAATCAAAACCTTGATGAGATTTTCATAGATTAGATTAGACATAAAGTCTAAGGAATTGAACCCAGATGATAAGTGTAGATTCCACATGTCGTTGAGAATAGGTTTAGGAAGTTCATTTGTCGGGGAGGGTCAAAGAGTTAAAGTTAAGTTTAGGGAGACAGGTAACTAAGGTTTAAGCATACATAAGGCAGTCCTATGCTAAGGCATCAAGTTGCACATAAGGCATAGCATTATGTAGCATGCAAACAACATGTAAGCACAAAGGTATAAGGATCTTTCTATGAGGTTCATGCAACTATAGTCTAGGTCACCATTTCTAATAACCTAAATCCCTATAGTTATGGGCTCTGATACCAATCTGTCACACCCCAACCTTGACGGCGAAACGTCGAGGAGTGAGAGTTAAGATCGTTCACAGCCACATAACGCTATTAATAACTCAAATATAATTTATCATAAGTTTCAATTGTCACATTACAAACATAAGTCTCAAAAAGAATAAAAGCATAACATAAAATGTAACAAGTATTCTTATTTTATTTATATCTAGGTCCATTCCTAGATGTGCAAGCTTCAAAGAGTAGATCACACACTTGAGGTATTCCTGAAACATGTTAAAAATAAAAGGTCAACATAAAAATGTTGGTGAGCATTCCATAGTTTCAATACATAAGTATATAAAAGATGGCAATTCAAGTCATAAGTTAGTGAATAAAGTGATTAGGGATGTTATGAACAATGCAACAATCAAACCTTGACAATAGTTTTACAAGTCTCAAACGTTAAAAGTATATACGATCAGCTAAGTGTACTTGGATCAACCAAGCAGGCTTGTCTTACCCATAGATCTATGACTTCGCTGGGCTAGCAATAGTTAATGATTGTACATATAACGCCATAACATGTAACCACATAAGTTCAACTAACCACAACTTAACATGATGAATTGCCATAAAGTTTACAAGTCTCAAATAAGTTTACAAGTGCAAAGTATAAGTTAACATGTTTCACCCCAAAGTGTGAAAATAAACAAAAAGGGGGTATGGAATACTCACATGAAATAGATAAGGTGATAGTAAGAAATTACGATGCTCCAACGATTCCTTTTTACAAGATACCTACGATATATTATTACATGGTTAAGTTTAAAGATAAGATTAACGAATAAACGTGAACTAGGGTTTCTATTGAAATTGGGGGTTTAAATAGTTAAATGAATCGTTTATGCTTTGGTTTAATAAAGATGGTATAACTTAATAAGACCAAGAATATATTCAAAATGATTCAATAATATAATTTATTGAATTAATAAAGATTAAATAAAATGTGTGAAAAGATATAAATAATATAGAAATTAATTATTTAAAAATTTGTTAAAGATGATTTATTGAAATTATATGACTTGCAAAATAGTATAAAATTATTTAAAGTTATTTTATAAAGTTTATACACCTTTTAAATAACCTTTATAAAGGTCTTATAATGTCATAAAGGTCCTATAATGTCAAGCCTTAAAAAAATGAGAACTAAAGTATAATTAAATGTTATATTGTCTTATAAGTTTCAAGGATCTTAAATGAAAATTTAGGAAATAATTTTATTAACTAATTAAATATAACATACTTAATGAACAATTAATTATTCAAAACAATTATTTAAATAATTATTTAAATAACTCTTTTAATAATTATTTATTTAACATATAGATTTATAATGTTTTAGAAATCTACATTTGAATCATAATAGGTTTGTAACATTTAAATTACATAAATAATTAGTAATGTCGTTATAATCTTTGATTTTATTTTTAGGTTATTAAATTTTAGAAAAGATCTATATCTTTAAAATTTAATTTAATATTTTCTGAAATGTTTTAGTTAACAACCTATTTTTATTAAAATCTATTGGTATAATATAAATTTTCTAAATAGCAAAAATGTAGGAAAATAAGTAAAAAAAACAAGGTTGGCAGAGGCCCGGTTCGAACCCGGGACCTCATGCCAGTAGTGACACAGGTTACCAGTTGGGCTAGCGCCCACATCTGTTTAGAGTTTCCTTTTTAAATCTTTTAAACGTTAACTGGTTCAACCCCCAATTTTCCATATGAACCCTAGAATGATTTGGATCCAATCGAACATGAGATTGATCCTGATACTCAAATCAAACATAGGGTTTTTGTTACCTAGATTAATTCGAGTGTATGGGTGTGTGTAATTACCAGAAACATGATCGAATCGATGTTGAAATGAGAAGAAAACGTCGCGACCACAGTTGGGTATAGTTCGAGATGCAAACATCGTTAATACTCAAATTAACTTCGTGTACAGATTCAGGGTGCTATTCCGATCGAAAGCCCCATATCAATTTGAAGTCACATTGTTCAGAAGGAGGTTCCCAAATAAGTTGCAGACCCGCGATGAGAGAAGACATGAATTCGATGTTTGGGTGTTTTCAGATGGAATTAAACGTTGGTAATAGATTAGAGATAGTTATGTGGTTGTTGTTGTCCGATTAATTGGATTATTATTGATCTTTAATGGTAGAACGGCTCCAGGATTGAAGATGACGGTTACTTGGTTCGAACGGGTTCATAACCATTGTTTAACACGTTTAATGTTCATAATGGGGTTCGAATCGTTTCCACGAAGTGTTTAGGAGCGTTTAGGCGTTTTTTTTGGACCTTTATTGCACAATTTAATGGGTTTGGGACCTCACCGGCGCCGCGCCGGAGCTTCGCCGGCCGGCGGCCGAAGGTCGGGGAGAAAATGGGGGGGGTTGGTTTTAGTTAATTACACATTTAGTCCCTGAAGTATCCCTCATTTATTATTTCCTGCATAAGCTTTTATGTTAAGTTTTAAAAATTATAAATTCCCCCTAAACTTTATAAAGCTCATTTAAATAATAAACCAAATCAATTATTTGTTAAACTTTTATAAACTTATAAACTCTATATCTTAATTATTTAATTTCAATCATAAAAACTTATAACTACTAAAGAACTCTATAAGTTTACTAAAATTTTACTTTATAACTTAATAAATTTTAGTAAAACTTTTCTATTAATTATTTATTTGCAAAATGATTAATAATATTTTATAACTTTACAAAAAAAAAAAATATTATATATATTTATCTCTCCATAAATTGTTACAAGTTGTTTTAAATAATAAAAGAAAAAAAATGTATATATATAACCCACAATGAAAGTTGTATTTAAATCCATTTAAACTATAAAAATAATTTTAGAATTGAGACTCCAATTGGGTTCAGGTTTCGCGTTAAGTCTTGAGAAAATACGGATGTTACATAATGTAATAGTGTAACATAAAATACAAACCAAACACAATCAAAACTAATGACTAATTGACTCAGTTTATATATTAAGCCTTATAATAAAGATAAATCTGGTTTCGATCACCACTCGAATAATCAAATGGGGTGAGTTTATCAAATCAATAGATTTATCATTATTTTCGTTGTTGTATGAACTAATGATTATGTTAACATCTAGTTTATCTAACTATGAACACATAACTGCAAGTAATAACATAGCATGATTTGAACTGAATTTTGAAATAGAATAAAAATGAATAACAATGAATGTATAAGTAACATATGATTTCTCCAAAATAATAAACGCCAAAAATAGACTACGGATACTCACTTGATAGATGCACATGATTTGAATACTAGCATACAACTATGGACATCAAAAGTATTCTCACGGGTTAATCTAAGAAACAATTTTCTAAGTTAGAATAATAATAATTTAAAGACTAGATATTGATCAGGGCTTCAATTAGTAGCTCGGGTTTAACAAATAATGTTAGAATAATATCCTTGATTAAATATAATAACTTGGTTAAATAAATTGATTAAGTATTTGAATTTAAAAAGTAATAACTGATAATAAGTTAGATATATTATAATTAAATATTATTAAAATATTTAATTTATAATATTTGAATGAATAAAAAGTATGAAAAATAATTAATTATTTAATAAATTTAGTCAAACAAATCAATATGATAATCAATTATCTAATTGAATTGTATTTGTAATAAATCTTGGTTTGAAATAATATTTTTTGATTTAGAAAAATTTTTAGAAATTTTAAACTTATAAATAGCTTTTATAACATTTATAATCATTTAAAAAGTGAAAATATGAAAAACTTTTGAAATTTTTAGAATATAAATAATAATAACTAAGTCATAATATATAACAAAATAGTTTTTATGCTAATATAATAATATTTTTTTAACTTTCTAGAATTTAAAATAATAAAAAATGGTTTAAAATAATATGGGGTGCCCAGGGTTGAACCTGGGTCCCCACAAGAAAGTGTGAACGAATTAATCAATCGGGCAGAAGCCCATAATCTGACGAGAATCCATTTGTAAAAATTAAAAACACAAATTAATAAAATCCCAATTTTACTATGAATCCTAACTTTGATTTTATACAAATTGAAACTCGAATCGATGTTGTTAATTGAATTAAGCATAAGGCTTTGATGTCCCATGTTTAAACGTATGTATGTATGTGTGTAATTTACCTGAATCGAATCGATTTGATGATAGACAAAAGAAGGAAATAGTGCGACAAATGTGATGTTAATTCAAGATGATAATAATGATGTTAATCCAATTACTTTCAGGCAAAACTTTTAAGGATGTTGGTACTTGTAAGCTGATGAACACTTAGTTACAGGTTTGTGATAATGTTGATGGTAGGATATGATGAGTGTGTGTTGTATAAGTGAAATTAAGTGTTAAGAAGGATTGAATAGAGGGTTTCCCCTCACTTATATAGAATTGATTACAACTTTTTCTCACCTCGAACAATTTCAAAAAGTTGATCCAGGCGTTTCAATTTGATTTGGTGATTAATTTATTGTTTCAACTTAGGTTAATTGCACATTTGAATTCAAATTGATTAGATAAACGATCCTGTTGTTTGATTTGGTCGATTATGCATGATTAAGGTCACAACTATTTGAGGAAATTAACATTTGTATCCCTGTCGTTTTTTCATTTTAACCGTTTGCATCCCTGTAGTTTTAAAATTGTCATTTGCCCCCTAACGTTTCCTTTTTATCTCCATTTGAATCCAAAACACTAATGATGTTAGATTTTTCTATTAATTTTTGTAAAATGATAAAATTTCTCTTATTTATTAAATCACATACCACATCCTCACTCCCACCCCTTATCTATTATCTCTCTCTCTATGTCTTTTTAGTCTACCATCACAGCACCACTACCACCGCAACCACCGTTGTCGCCGCCGCAACCACCACCTCCATGAACACAACCACTGCCACCCCTATCTATTATTTTTCTTTCTTTCTCTCTCTCTCTCACTCTCTCTCTCCATATATATATATATATATATATATATATATATATATATATATATATATATATATATTTCTTTCCATGTGTGTGTGTGATCGGGTGTGTGTGTGATCGATATTCCATAACCACCATTGATGTTAAATCGTTGATCTAGATAAGATGGGGGCTTTGGTGGTGGTGGTGATGGGGGGCTACAACGATGGTGATGGGGGGTTGCAGTGGTGGTGATGGGGGTTGCGATGGTGGTGATGGGGGGTTGCGATGGTGGTGATAGGGGCTGCGGTGGTGGTGATGGGGGCTGCAGTGGTGGTGATAAGGGCTGCGATGGTGGTGATAAGGGCTGTGGTGGTGGTGATGGCGGCTGCAGTGGGGTATGGGGGCTGTGGTGGTGGTGATGGGGGCTGCGGTAGGGTGATGGGGGTTGCGGTTGTGGTGATGGGGGGCTGCGGTGGTAGTGATGGGGGCTACGGTGGTGGTGATGGGGGTTGCGGTGGTGGTGATGGGGGGTTGCGGTGGTGGTGATAGGAGGCTGCAGTGGTGGTGATAGGGGTTGCGGTGGTGATGATGGTGGTCGCGGTGGTGGTGATAGGAGTCACGGTGGTGGTGATGGGTGGCTCTGATCTAGAGAAAAGAGTGGGGGTCTGTGGTGGTAGTGATGAGTGATGTGGAGGTGGTGACGGGTGGTTGTCGTGGTGGTGTTGAGGGTTGTGGAGGTGGTGATGAGGGTTGTGGAGGTGGTGATAAGGATATGGAGGTGGTGATTGGTGTATGTATGAGAAAGATACTATTAGAGTGTTGGTAATGAAGAAGAAGATGTTGATGAATAGATCCCACAAGTTTTTTTATTTTTATTTAATTTTAGGGGTAGTTTAGTTTTTTCAACAATAACTTTAACTGACTAACTAATAGTGTTAGTTATCTTGACTCAAATTGAAATAAAAATAAAATGACAGACACTCAAATGAAGATAACAAAAAACGGTAGGGGCAGATGGTAATTTTGAAACTATAGGGATGCAAATGGTTAAACTGAAAAAATATAAGGGATGCAAATGGTAATTTACTCAAACTATTTTGATTTAGAATGATAACATGGTTTCGAATGTGCATATAATGAAACAGACGATAAATCAAGTTAACTAGGACCACGACTTCGAGACAGGTTCTCAAGATGAAAAAGGCGATTTGATTGACTTATGGGGAATTTGGCTCGCTTGAGCTTGTCGGATATATTAGCCGAACACAAGGAAAGTCGGGGGGGGGGGGGGGGGGGGTTAGGTCCTTGTGGTTGCAAGTTTAACATTTTATGTTTAAAACTTTTAAAAAGTTTTTAAATTACCATTTAACCCTTAAACTTTTATAACGTTATTTTTTTAATGATAAATCTAATTAATTTTTATAAATCTTGTAAACTTTAAACTTTAATTATTTGTTTTAATTTAAGATTTAAATATCATAATTATAAATGAAATTTTACATATATAAAAATTTATTATAAACATTATAAAATTATGATATATAGAATAAACTAGTATTAAGCCTCCCGCGTAGCGGTGGAGGGCGTAAAATCATGTCAAGTATAAGGCCTCCAGTTGCGGTGGGGGGCGTAAAATAATGTCAAGTAGCAAAAATATCATACTAACATTAGCAACCATCAACGCCCGAAAAACTCGTATTAATAAAAACAAAAAATATAAAACCGAACGGAAAAGTACGTAGACGTAAAAACGTTAAATCAGACACGTGAAACGTAAATCATTAAAAAAATAACTATGTTGATTTAGTACTCGCGCGTTGTGACAGGCCGTTAAAGGTAAAAATAGGCGTAAACCTTAAATCACGCGCGCACGTTGCAATGTGTTAACTCGTAAACTTTAGACCGAAACGTAAAACGAAAAACTTGTAAAAATATGAAAAGTATAAGGGTAAAGTGGAAAGTAAAAATTCATAGGGGTTAAATTGTAAAAGATGTAAAAGTATTGGAGTTAAAACTAAAAAATTAAAGATTAAAAAACCCAAAAGTAAGTACAACCCACTAAGTTTATTGTACAAACCTTAATGCTCTACAAACTTAGTAATTAGTATATTATAAATGATATTATTATTGCATTTGAACACCATAATGCAAACTATGATTAAGTAATAATTTCATTAAATAATTGATGCAGATGTGTTCGGGATTATATTTTCAAAACGATGATTATTTAATAATTTCATTAAATAATTGATGTAGATGTGTTCGGGATTATATTTTTAAAACGGCTTAAATGTTATAGTTCATAGATGTCCGTTCCTATGTATATAAACGCTTGAAGCTCATGTCGAATAAATTCATGTTGGTAGTTTCAAATCAAAAGTGCATATTGTTGGTTCTTTAAGCCCCTATTTCAAATGATCATGTCAAAAATGGTATCAAAGATGAACAATAACAGAATGAAGTCTTAAATCCAACAAATGTGTTTACACAATGAAATAACAACCGATTCTCTATTGAAGAAGAATCAGAAAACAAGAACAACAAGAATCAAAGCATGAATTATCAAAGTGATAACTCGAAGTCTCTGAATGAATGTCACCGATCAAAACCCTAAAAGAGAGTAACGACTGTTCGTGTGCGAGAGATGAGAAAGACAGAAGTGTCGTTTGACATTACACTCCCGGGTATATATGGAACCCAACTGGCAATGAGATCACCAAAGCCCACTCGATAACGCATAAGTCACCAAACTCATAAGCCCACTAGCAGTCATCGCAGCAGCCCAAGCAGCCCAATCTCAGCAGCCCATTTTAGCATCCATTAGCCCATTAGCAATAATAATAAACCTCGCACACGAAACACAAAATTAATCAACAACTTATAAAATTGACCATTTATAAATTCAACACCCCCCCTCAATTTTATAAGCTAAAAGGATCAAACATGTTAATTTGATCAATAAGAGTATTATGCTGCTTTACTAGCAGCCCTTTTGTAAAAACATCAGCCAACTGCTCTGAAGATTTAATAGAAACAGTTTTAATAAACCCCGAAGTAATTTTTTCTCTTAAGAAAAATAAATCCAGTTCAAAGTGTTTTGTCCTGTCATGAAAGACAGGATTAGCAGCAATAGAAATGGCAGCATTATTATCACAAAATATAGAAACAGGGAGTTTTATGTTAACTTTTAACTCAGATAGCAAATTACACAACCAAATGCCCTCACATGTTGCAGCACACATAGCCCTATATTCGGCCTCAGCAGAAGAGCGAGAAACAGTACCCTGTTTCTTACTCTTCCATGATACAAGGTTATTACCCATCAGGATACAGTAACCAGTAATCGATCTTCTTGATGACAGACACTTTCCCCAATCAGAATCAGCATATATTGACAAATCAAGACACTCACCTTTCCTGATCAATATACCTTTACCAGGTGCCGATTTCAGATAGCGAAGAACACGCAAAGCTATTTGAAAATGACAGTTGGATGGACAATGCATGTATTGACTTAAAAAATGCACAGCATAACATATATCAGGTCGAGTATGAGATAAATATATTAATTTGCCAATAAGTTTTTGATATGATGTAATATTATCAATTTTATCAGTGTCTTTAGAGCACAAGTTCATAAGAACATAATGAGGTTCGAGGGGAGTGTTAACAGGTTTACAACCACTTAATCCATATTCCGCAAGTAATTCCATACAATACTTGCGTTGAGACAAACAAATACCCTCATTATTTTTAACAACCTCAATACCTAAAAAATATTTTAGCTCACCAAGATCTTTGATTAAAAAAGATGATTTAAGAAGTCTTTTTATGTTATTTATTTCAGAAATGTCATTACCAGTGACAATAATATCATCCACATACACAAGAAGAGCAACAAAGTGAGTTTTTTCAGACTTGACAAATAATGAATAATCACATTTGCTCTGCACAAAACCAATCCCTACAAGAACTTCAACAAGTTTTTCATTCCACATTCTAGGAGCCTGCTTTAGACCATATAAGGCTTTATTAAGTTTACAGACTCTAGACTCATTTTCAGAAAAATATCCATCAGGTAATTTCATATACACATCTTCATTTAAATTTCCATATAAGAATGCATTATTAATGTCCAATTGAAACAATGGCCAATCATTTTTAACAGATAAAGCAATGACACATCGAACCGTAACCATTTTCACTACAGGGGCAAATGTTTCATCGAAATCTATTCCTTCTTTTTGACTGTACCCCTTGGCAACAAGACGGGCCTTATACCTCTCAATCTCACCCGAGGCCTTATATTTAATTTTATACAACCAACGACAACCAATGGGTTTTCTATCAGCTGGTAAATCAACAAGATCCCAAGTATGGTTACGATTTAAGGCACTCATTTCCTCATTCATGGCATTTACCCAATTTACATCATGTTTGGCTTCATGATAGTGCTTAGGTTCTCTTGACTTATTTAAAGCAGATGCAAATGATTTATTTTCAAAAGACAGTTTTGAGTAGTTAACAACTCTCTCCATACCAAATTTAACTTTGCCCTCAATAATAAAATCATCAAGATTTTTCGGAAAAGTTCTATTTCTAGCAGATCTTCGTGAACCAACAGAAGGATCATTGATTCCCTCAGGAGAGATGTTTTTATCACTGATACAATTTTCCAAGTCAATCTCAGCCTTACCACGTTCATCAGGCTGAGGTTGCATAGACACTACCTCACTTCCATTTGATCCTGTGACAGGATTGGAAGTCTGCTGTGTCTCTGCCATACCATCAGAATCCTGAGATTCAGTTTGCTGAGTTTGAACTTGGTTTTGTAAATCTCTTAAATCTCCCTCCTCATCATTGGGAATCTCCCCATTATGAGATTGAGAGTTTTGTTGATTTTGCTCAAACACTTCAAAGAAATTAAACTGGTTTTGATTAGGAAAGTGCTCAACATCATCAGATATGACGTGAGTGTTGTTTTTGAAAGGAAATATGGATTCATAAAATTTCACATCTCTAGAGTAGAAACATGATTTTGAGTCGAGACTCCAAACTTTATATCCTTTTTTAAATGGAGAATATCCTAAAAAACACACTTTTCTGCATGACTACCAAACTTATTATGATTGTTTAAAATAGTGCAAAAGCAAAGACAACCAAACACTCTAATATGATTAATCGAGGGAGGAAAGCCAAACATGATCTCATATGGGGACTTACCATTTAAAACAGATGAGGGAGTCCTGTTAATTAAATAAGCAGCAGTTAGAATACAATCAGACCAGAATCTAAGAGGGATGCCAGATTCAAACAGGAGAGTCCTAGCAACATTTAATAGGTGTCGATGTTTTCTCTCAACAATCCCATTTTGTTGAGGAGTGTATGTGCACGTAGTTTGATGAATGATACCATTTTGTTGAATGAATTTATTCATTACATGGTTTGTGAATTCAGTTCCATTATCAGATCTTATTGCTTTTATGGGATAACCAAATTGGGTTTTTATCATGTTATAATAGTTTTCAAAATTTTGAGGTGTCTCATCCTTATGTTTTAGTAAGTAAACCCATACAGCTCTCGAAAAATCATCAACAATTGTGAGGAAGTATTTATATCCCTCTCTACTTTGAGTTTTATATGGACCCCACACATCCAGGTGAACTAATTCACCCACATGATTGGATTTGTGGTCACTCAAGGGAAAAGGTTCCCTATGTTGTTTAGCCTTATGGCAGACCTCACAAGGAACATTATGATCATTATTATGAGACTTTGGTAAGTTAAGAACTTTCAGAACATGGTCAGAAGGATGACCCAGTCTAGAATGCCAGAGTGAGGGAGGCAGGGTACTATTAAGACACACCTTATTAGTATTAGATGAGTTTCCCCAAATATACAGCCCATCAATTTGATCACCAGTCACCAGGGTTTTCTTGGTGAGCAAATCCTGAATGTAGCATTTAGACTCATCAAAGACAACTCTCAGATTATTAGCCTTAACTAATTTATGGACGGACATAAGGTTAATATTGTACTCGGGGACAACAAACACATCAGTAAGAGTGACACCTTCACACAATTCCAGGTTTCCAATTTTAGTTACCAAGGCATTAGTCCCATTAGGATGTTTTACAGTAATGTTATAGTTTGAAACATCTACAAGATTAGACAAGTTACTTTCAGAAATAACCATGTGTTGGTTTGCCCCAGAGTCAATTACCCATCCATTCCATAAATTTGGGAACACACAGTTAAGATTGTACATACTGGTGTTGCTTAGGTTTATTTTATTACCTCCAAAGTTGGAATTCTGAGTTTTATCATTTGACTTGTTATTCAGCAGACCTAACAGCTGAGAAATCTGCTCAGGGGTTAGAGATAAAGGTGAAGGAGACATACAACTAGAGTTGGGGTCAGTTTTTTCCAGTTTTGAGTTGTGAGAGAGGGGGTTTTTCCCCCCGGTGTTAGTTTTTTGTTTGTATCCTTGAGGGTAACCAACAATTTCAAAACATCTCTCAACAGTGTGACCAATTTTGTTGCAATGGCTGCATTTCAAATTAGGGTTTGGACCTCTACCATTTCGTTTTTTGTTATCACTAGGTTGGTTTAGTTTAGAAACAAACCCTACATTTTGAGTTTTTGATGAGCTACTTGATGCTCTATGTGACTCTTCTCTAGAAATTATTGAAAAAGCAGTTTTAATGGTGGGTAGAGGGTCCCTAGTTAGCAGATTAGTCCTAACAGGTTGATATATATCATCCAAACCCATGAGAAATTGCATTAGTTTTATCATTTGATTGAAGTCATTAAATTCTTTTGATGCTTTGCAACTACAGGTAGGTAATTGGACCATTGCATCAAATTGCTTCCACATTGTATTGAGTTTATGATAATATTCAGCAACAGATGTTCCATTTTGAGAAACGGAGTTAATTTTTTGAAAAAGGTTGAATACAACCGACCCATCAACTTTGTCATATGTTTCCTTTAAATCAGTCCAAACTTCTGAAGCAAGTTTGGAGTACACTTGGCCAACGTATAGTTCTTCACATATAGAGTTAAGAATCCAGGTTAATACAACAGAATTACATCGGTCCCATTGAGAACTGAGAACATCGTCATTATTAGGTTTCTTACATGTACCATCTATAAAACCTAATTTATTTTTAGCTTGTAGACCAAGTTTCATAGAGTTAGCCCATATAGTATAGTTCTCAGTTCCTTTCAGTTTTATGTTTATAATGTTTAGACAACTGGATTCGCTAGGGTGAAGATACAATGGGTTACTAGAGTCCAACTTACTCACAAGAGTGTCAGGGACAACAACAGCAGATCCTTCTCCAGACATTTAAGCAGATAGAATGTATGAACACAAATCACATGCGCACAGAAACTCCACAAGGTCAGAGCCAGGTTTTCACACCACTACAGTGGCAGATCAAGGAATAACCAAGGGAGTGATGCAACACACAACAGGCACACACGTGATGCACACAGATCAACACACAATATGACAGATACTGGTACTCCTAACCCAGTCAAAGATGCCTAAAACAGAAAAAATGACAAGAAAGATAATAGGAAAGGAAAGAGATATCCTCACAGTGCAAGCACCCCAAAATCGGGGAAATCCAGAGCAGGTCAAGAGACTTACAACCTTCTAGGGTTGTAGAGTCACTGACAGAAAACCAAGAAGATGCTCAACCACTAAGGTTGAAATAACAGCACTCCTCAAATAGCAGCAATCACCGCACAACCTTCTAGGGTTGCAAGAACGATCGATAGACTTTAGCAGCGACAATCTTGCCTCCAAACTAGGGTTGAAGATCAAACTCCAATAGACAGATGAACGATTATCAGAAGCGGAAGCGATGTAACATCTAGGGTTTCAGAGGTACGAAACCCTAATCTCAATCAGCAACCCACACACCAGAATAACCAGAATCGAGAAGATAGACCTCAGAGCTCTGATACCATGTCAAAAATGGTATCAAAGATGAACAATAACAGAATGAAGTCTTAAATCCAACAAATGTGTTTACACAATGAAATAACAACCGATTCTCTATTGAAGAAGAATCAGAAAACAAGAACAACAAGAATCAAAGCATGAATTATCAAAGTGATAACTCGAAGTCTCTGAATGAATGTCACCGATCAAAACCCTAAAAGAGAGTAACGACTGTTCGTGTGCGAGAGATGAGAAAGACAGAAGTGTCGTTTGACATTACACTCCCGGGTATATATGGAACCCAACTGGCAATGAGATCACCAAAGCCCACTCGATAACGCATAAGTCACCAAACTCATAAGCCCACTAGCAGTCATCGCAGCAGCCCAAGCAGCCCAATCTCAGCAGCCCATTTTAGCATCCATTAGCCCATTAGCAATAATAATAAACCTCGCACACGAAACACAAAATTAATCAACAACTTATAAAATTGACCATTTATAAATTCAACAGATCACTTTGTTGTTTATGTTTTAATTTAACTTTTTATTGAACAACAATGCAATATAATAATAGCAAGAGGCTAGCACGAGGCTAGCAAAAAGTTACATAATGAATGCAACCGAGTTAAAATCCCATCAATAGCCCCAACTCAAATAAACAATTTTACCTCTATGCTTTAATTTTTGAACGGCAGAAGCTTTAATTTGATTACAAACATACCGGGAAATATAATCCACTTAAAAAACAGGTTGGGTTTGAGTTGACCCGTTTAAAAAATAGGTTGGATTCAAGTTAATCCGTTTGAAAACAGGTTGACCTGTTAACCTGTTTTAAATAATATATGCTTTAAAAGTTACTATATGCTATAATTTTACATTAATAAATTATTTTTAGGTATTTTTTTAATTTAGAAATTCAATTTACAACTTAAGCTTCGAACTTCACTTTAAAGATTTTTTTTAAAACATATGTTTATTATCAAAAACATATATTATAAACTTGAAGATTATAAAATATATGATGACTTGTTGCATATGCAATTTCAAAATAGAATTCCATATAAATTGATCATTATTTATTTTGAAAAGGATAGGTTAAACGTGTCAGGTTCGAGTTATATGATTCTATATGGGTTCGGGTTAGGGTTGCATTTTTTGACCTGAATAAAAATACAGGTCTGGTTTATTGGGGTGCGACATTCCAGCCCACCACTCCACCAACCTGTAACCCGTTAGCCCGTAACCTGCCAACCCGTCAATCGCCGACCCGGCATAATTGAC